>NW_010581286.1:30152-85765 GCF_000705375.1 Tinamus guttatus
AGTGCTCACCCTCAGTGCTTTGCAGTTTTACATCTTCCCTGCTCAGGAGCCTCGTCTCACCGCACAAATAAGCTGCTTTCTGTCATTTGCTTATTCTTTATGCAGATAGATGCAGCTAAGGGTGCAGTAGGTGACTGTGGGACCAACTACACCTTTACAGAACCAGGCACTAAATATTTAATGTTGTGCTGCTTTAACCTTCCACAATTCAGGCACAGAGCTGGAGAATCTGTTCTTCCCTTTTGTGTCCCCAGATGCAACTGGAGCTGTGCCCGTGCGCATTACTTACATATTCCAGCTCAGCGCTGGCCATCGCGTTGCCCATCTTCAGTTTTACAGCAAATTGGAAAAAATCCCATTCCTCAGGACAGTTCGCTTTCCAATCTGAAATAACATTTTTCTAGGATAAAATGGAAAAAACATATGGACAAACTTCTTTAACAGTTAGGAAAAATTGAGGCAATTTATCCACTAGGTGACACTGTTTACCTTCAGATCCTGCTCAGTTTGTGAGAAAAACCACAAATCTTTCAAAAGTAAAATACAGTATGTTTTGCTCTTAAAGAAAAAGGAGAGTGGTTACAGAAGAGAAGGAAAATGGGCTGTCAGTGAGGCACAATTAAGGGCAAACCTACGGTTATGAGACTTTATGGTCTGGTTTCAAACTATTTACTAAAATGAATTTTAGAAGCTGCATTTTATCAGGCCCATTTCAATGCCTTAGGAAATTGTTTTACTTAAAGGAAGAAAAAAAAGGAAAAAAGGCACTCACCATTAGCACAAATCTCAGCCGGGCTCAGATTTTGTCTTGAAGGGTGGCATGAAGAAAACTGCATGGTAACAGAGCCAGGGATGAAGGAGAAAACAGAAGAGAATTTCTGCAATCTCATCCGAGGAGAGCTTGGTGGGAAATTGTTTTCCACTCTTCTAAGAGGTTTTGGAATTTCACTTCCTCCCCCCTCAATATTAAATAGGGCTGGATATGGTTATCTCGATTTCTGAAGACCGGCAATCTGTAAGAAACAAAACCTGCTTGGTTGTTATGGCTATAATTTCACACTTAAATAACAATATTTCTTATTACATTTGTTTTATATAGAACTACATGTTTTTATTTGAGAATGTTCAACTACATAATGCTTATAAGGATGACCATGTTAAAACATTCTAAAGTTAAAATGAAATTTGCCAAAATCAAGAGTATCCCACAAAATATTGCATTTTTAATTAATACTTTCTAACTGAAAAGAAAAAAACCTTAATTGGGAAATTCCTAAGCAACTCTGCTTCTGAGCACCACTCAGCAAGGGCTCAGTGCAGAAATAACGTGATTGCCAAGGGTGTTAGGGGTGTCTGTGTTTGGCTTTGCTGTGGCAGCGACTCACACTTGCAAGGAAACTGGATGTATCTCTCTGAACTGGGCACGCATGTTGGAAAAACCTGCACGGCAATTTTCTCTCTTCTCTTGCAAGCTACAAACAGGCCAAAAGAAACACCTCTCATTTGAAGCCCCTCACCCTGTCTTTCAGAAATAGGAAACGCTCACTGTGCCAAGTGAAACATAAGGGCATAAGGGATTTCTGGGTGCTTGATAGCTCTAGGAACAGGCTAGACATCTCCAGAGAGCTGGGAGAACTGCATGGAAAGGTGCCCACCCAGTCTTCTCCCACTGTGAGTCAGCCTTTTTTTTGTAACCACAACCCATAAGAGGCTTACAGCCCAGTTCTTGTTTAAACACGGCCATGGTTTTCAGAGAACACCTTTAATTTCAAGTAGAAACCAATTATCTATCCATTCTCAAATATGGTATTTGGCTATGACTCCAAACGCTGCAGAAAAACACCATTTTGGGGAACATTTCTGTACAGTACCATTCACACTTACATGGGAAGATCCTCTTTTCTCTCTCATGTGGCCATTTCCCTCTTTAGCTCTAAAATAAACGGCTAGTTGAGACTTTATTTTCTGAAGCCCCCTTTTCCATTTGATCCTCCAGCCCAAAATGCAACACCAGCTCACATTGGAGCAGGACATCAAGTCCCTGAGAGGCAACGGACCTCTCCCACACCACCAATAACTTAGCACTGTCCCTATTAAAACTGGAAAACTGTCCACGGATCCCAACCAGAATAAGGCCCTCTTCATGTGCTCCCCCTGAGCTCCAGGATGAGGCCCTCCTTTCTTTTCTGAATGTTTGTTCAGCAGTTTTCTAGATGTCTGCAGTCATCTGGAGTTTCACAGGGGCGCACAGATGGAGACCAGCAAGCCCTTGACCACAGGTTTGGAATTGTTAAGCAGCAGCGATGCTTCTACCAGGGAATCTGCAGGGGTCTGCTAAAAGGAAAAGATTGAATAGCACCAGCCATAGCTGGGAACATTCAGTCTGCCTGTAGTAAGGATAAAGTAAGAAGAAAGCCCTGCTTCAAAGCCCCTGCAATCAAAGAGCAGAAGACAGGAGAGCAATGGAGGTGCAGAGATGCTCTGGGGATTTCTACCCCTGGCCAAGGGAGCTTGTGGCAGAGCCAAGCACTGCACGGGGGTCACCCGCAGAGCTGGGTATGAAGGAGCAACCAGGCTTGTGCTGCTGCTGCTGCCACCCACAACGTGGCCTGTGTTTCAGTCCCTGCCTTTTCTGAAATCCACACAGCATAATTGATAATTGTATGAAAAGCCTTGGGGGTTGGACAAGATAATAGCAGTTTTACAAGAGCCTACAAGACATTGAAAACTTTTATGGTGTTTTTAATGTAAAATTATTATTTTTCCCCACTGCTCAACGCACACAGTAGTAGCTGGAACAGATTCAATGGTTAGGTGGATAACGTGTTATTTTTACTCGTTCAAAGCATTTTTTCAGCCCCTCTTGTGCATATTTTAGGGAGAAAAGAAGAAATAGGGGCTTTTTTAAGAACCAGCCCCTATTTTGCCTTGTAAGGTGGACAGGAACAATGCATGTTTAGGTTGTCACTCCAAATTAAACTACACCTATATGCTCTGCAAGCTTGTAACCACGTCACTCCTCCAGAAATGCTCATACAGTGAGGGGAAATGCTCACGCTGCCTTTGACAGCCCTTTTCCATCTTTAGCTTTTATGACTCAACGATGAGGTTAAGGGCCCTGGTTTAAGAAGGCACAGAGCAAACTGGCACAGCGGTACCTTCTCCCACCACTGTTCTTCAGTTCAAAATACTTCATGTATTCCAGCCCCACTTGGGGCTCTCATTAGTCATGAGTGCTAAAGACAGCAAATATATTGAACAATGTGACAGTTTTGTGAGGCACACCAGAGAAAAAGAAATAATGAAAGAGAAAATAGTTCTCCAGAGAGCCGAGTCTGACAAACTCGTTTCACTCGTGACACAATCCAGATTTGAGACCTCACCTTCAGAAGCAAAGGGCAGGAGCTGGTTTGTTTAATTTTGGATATTTGCATATCTCTTTCTCTCGCTGCATTGATATCAGATCTGCACAATCTATTAAAGCTTTCATCTGAATAGCCATTATATGCCTGAGAATGGAGACCGGGCTCCTTGGGGGTGCTTAGGAATAAACAAATCATTTGTGGCACATGTGTTGTTCAAGCTTCAAGCAAGGTAAATGGAAAACACAGATTATGGTGCCTCAAGTCCTCTCCATTTTCCCCTCTTGTCAAACATTCCCAGATTCTTCAAAAGGAGAATCTGGCCATATTATTAGCAATAAAATGGCTTATAGCTGAAATTTTGAAAAGATTTAACAATGTTCTTTGCAGGAATTGCGTTTCTCATTACATAAATCTCCGGGCTCTCGGACAAACCACCACCACAGCAAGCCATTATGTCCTGCTGTGGCGGTGTCTCCACTTTAAAAAGGTAAAGATTCAGGGCTTTTTGACTGTGTTTTCAATTCTTCTTCCTTTTGAAGAAAACAAAATAAAACAAAAACAAAAAACCCCAACAAATCAAACACTATATTCACCATGGAAAAGTCCCCTCAGGTGCATCTGCACTGTGGCAGATTCGATCCCTATTTACACCAGTGACCCATGAACCACCAGGGAAAAACAGGGTCTAGGGAGGACACGGATGGATGGGGAATGTGCTGCCACTGGGCTCCATTGGCAACAGGCACAGGCTGCTTCCCTCACCAGTGTCCCACAGCTGCCCCAAAGGTGCTGTGGCTGCAAGGAAGGTGGCAAGGATGGATGTGGTCCACAGTGTTTATCCTTGTTCCTGATGTCTACTGTGTTTTGACCAGGCATCTGACTTCTGGCACAGGGGGTTCTGCACCTGAGATGCACCTGGTGGAAGGAGGATGGGGAGCCTTCATTGTCTGCTGATGCATCTTGGAAAACAAACAGTAGGAGCAAAATAAAATCAGGTAGAGTGAAATCCCAGCCAGCAGATGCTGGAGCTGATGAAACAAAATTTAAGTCTTCTGTTGAAAAATATGCTGTCAATTGCCAGGCAAATTTCTCAGGTTGATATGGCAACTGCAAACACTGGCAATCAAAAAGCTGAGCAAATGTTCTTAAAGGAGAAAAAGAGTCTCATTCCTGATCAGCAGGGATTTCCATGCTCGGTTCCTGAAACTGCCTTCTTTTGAATTCACAACCTATGGGAGCAGCAGCATCATGAGATCATGCTGATCCTCTCTCCATCGTCAGAAGCCATCACTTGGAGGCAGCAGTTACATCACTGGGCTTTTGTGTAACAGCCAGACAGTCACAGCTTATTTCTTAGCCCTGCTCCAGCAGTAGCATCCATCTACTATTAAGGTCTAGTGTGTTGCCTCCCTGCGGGAATGGCCCTTTGGACAGAAAGCCCTTGGGACCAACCTCTAGGAAATATTTAAGCTCATGCTTCCTATTAAGTCAGTAGTCTCACTGAGGTAATAACACTGCTTTTGCATTTAATGCTGAATAAGTTTTGCTGGACTTTTCTAGGTTTCTATAAAACCATAGACATACCCATATATATTGTGACACAGAACCAATACTTCTGACAGAGAGTGTCATCGGAGACTAGACAGAGCTCCCGGTAATCTCGCTGCTTATCTGTATTGTAACTGCATCATGTATCATTTTTCTTGATAGCAAGCTAGTGGGGTTGCACGAGTGCTCATCTCTCCTGTGGCATGGCTCAGTGGGAATGGGTCAGTAGCCCACGTGAAGGAAATGGCTCAAACTGGGCAGAAGAATAGCCAGCTGGCAGGTTGGCTGGGAACAAAGGAATTAATGACCCGTAGGTGTCCAAAGAGCCTGCTACAGGAAGAACATAAACAGTATTTGCTTAGTATAGGCACTGCCTCTCCCATGCCCAGCCAATTTGTATGAAACAGAAGAGGGGAATGGGCATTAAGTACCCAACATCGCCACTAAGGACTAAAAAGAAGGACTAAGAAGGATATTCACATTCCTATGCCAGCTACTTACTCCAGGAAGGCTTAACGTGGGGAACGTAGATGAAAGGAAAGAGCAAGATAAGTTGAAAGCTGCATATTCTCAGAATGGGTGTTTATGAAATCTCATAATTGCAGTTCTGGCAGCTGGTACACAAAGAGGAGCCCCCTGGATTAAAATAGATGAGAGAACTAGGAAGATTTTAAGACAGACTAGCACTATACCATTTGTTTTGTTTTTGAGCTCTCACTTTCAGCCTCCTATTAAAAGAATATCTTTATTTTACCAATAAAGATAGAAGTGACCAGTTCATGATGTACTCATGCTAAGAAAACCTGCCCAAGATACCGACCAAAGGAAGAAGGTGCTTGCTGTAAAATGCCAAGGGCTGTGATGGGAGCAACTCCGACCTCATGCTAAACTTTGGGGCAGACAGATGCAAGCATCTACGTCAGCAGGTGTGCTCGGGATGGCTTGCAAGGCTCCCAGAGCCTCGTCCTGCTTCCCATCACTGCTGCTCTGAGCTCTGGCTTTGCACTGTTCAACTCGCACCCCAGCCTGAGCAGCAGCCACACGCCTGGGGCAGAGTCCTGCTCAGGGCCACCACCGCTGCGAGGACGGAACGGTGCAGCCCCCCTGCCAGGAGCCTGCTCTCCTTTGGATCACCTACAGAACAGGAGCTCCTCCCGCTTGCAAATGCTGAAGACATTTGATAATATTCTAGATACAGCCTCTCAGATCCCACTGACTGTCCTCTTAAACCGCTCTCACAAATTACACAGTCAGCCAACATTTAGCAATCCAAAGGGGGCATGACGACTTGAAAAAATCTACTTCAGAAAAGCAGAGCAGGTAATCAGGTGTTATTTTATTTTTACTTTATCTTTCCTTTAAGCAAAGGGTTCCTATTCTGTTCTTTCCCCACAACGAAGCTAATAGATTTATGCATCAAGTTTTCCAAATTTAGACATCAAACTGATGTTATTCTCCCACTGCTGATTTTATTCTTAGCAGCACTTACATAAAGGAAGTATTGCAAGATATCACAAAAATATAAACCTCCCTGACCTGGAATGTACTGGCAGGTAAAGTACCAGGGAAAGTATGGGCAACTTCTCCACCAAGCTCCCCAAAACATTAAGTTTTAAAATAAGATTTTTTTTTTTAAATCTCTCTACAGAGGTGGGCAGACCATACCCAGATCTTGAGATCTGAGGCAATGGCTGATGCTCACCGTGATGCCGGGAGCTGGGGTTCTTGGCCTCCTGGCCACGTCTGCGCTGTCAGCCTCTTCCTAACCTCTGATTTTCCTACCAGCCCATTGCTCTGTTAAACGTTGCCTGACGAAGACCCCCAAGTGCACATACGCATACACTGCATACACACCCCTGGGGACGGCATCCAGACAACCATCAAAGCGCCAGTTTGAAGCCGCAGTAAACACCAAACGCAGTTTCAAGCACTCCGAGGCACATGACACACGCTGACATGTCACTGCGCGCTCCTCGCGGGGGCATCCCGCGTGTTTGCTGGGCCAAAACAACCCGTCCCCCAGGAAATGCTGCAGGTCTTCACCCACTCCTGCGAGGCCGGAGCCGAGCGCGTTCCCATTGGCCCCAGCGAGGCCTCATTAGTTTAGCTTAATCAAGTGACGAGCACAGCCCGAGCCTGGGGAACGGCTGCCGTCAATGGGGTCTATTCTCTGCCGGGCAGACACATGTCACCCCCAATAGCATCAATGGGAGCTACAAATGCGCGGTGCGGAGAAAGGCCCCAATGTGTCTAACGCGCATTAGAGAGAACAGAGGGGCCAATTCAGCCCCGGGGCAAGCGCCTGTGGCTCCCCTCATGCCAGCGGCTTCAGCAGAGCTGAAATTCAACTCACTTTCCACCCAGCCCAATGAGAGGATGACTGGAGGAAAAACAAAACAGAGAGGAAGGAGAGAGGAAGGGGGGGCGGGGGGAAGCATCACCTGCTAGTCAACTGAGTCCTATGTCAAAAAATCCCAGACAAACAGGCTAAGTAACCACTGTGTGTAGAGGGGACAGGTGCCCAAACATGAAATCCCATTCCTGCCCCAGTGCTGAACAGTATTAGGGCTGAAATCTTTTGGCAATGCCTCTGAGGAGGGGATAAAAAGCCCTCAGTCTTCAGGGTTGTTGGTGTGAGGCTTTCAGCGGGCCTGAAGGTCAACAGGGAGAAGAACGGCCTGGGAGCCCTTAGGGATTAGTCAGAGAAATGGCCACAGCGAGACACACGTGACAGAAGGGTAACGACTTCTTTAACACACGTTTTCAGGCCTGATGCTGACAAATGGGCAACTCTTCACCAACACTAGCCCAGCCTTGCAGGGGATCTGGCCTTGTGTGAACTATGTCTGAGACAAAGCAGTGAAACGGATCTTCTCAGTCCCCAATTTTACAGCATTTATTAACTTCCCTTTTTCTTTTCTTCCTTCCCCCCACTTCAGGTTGATAATTATCTCTCTTCAGGTTAAAAATATCAATCTTAAATGGATGCTTGGAGCAAGTATTTTTTCAAAAATTATCCTAGACCAGGGAGTTCTCGTCCACGCTCACACCATGAGACGTGCCTGATAAACACGTGTGCCATGACACGTTATTCAGTGATGCACATACCAAAAACGTCAGGGAGTCACAGCAAACAGGTTTTAAAAATTTGCTTTTCAATTTGTGCTTCAATGAGGATCTGCTAGTATTGAATGCTGCCCCATAAATATTATCACTGGACACTTGGGTCATTTATTCCTTGCGACACGGTTTCATATGTCACTGCATTACCTAGACACTGGGCACAGTTCTCCTTGCATCTGCTCGTTTCCCAAGGAAATTTTCCTTATATCTTCAGCACTGTTGGCCTTGACTTAACCTTTTGTGAAATGAGAATTTAGTCTGAAATTTATTCCGTATATCAGAATATCATATAGCACTGGTACTGTTAGAGTTAATAGCCATAATATATATGCCAACAAATTGTCTTTAGCTTTCTCCATATGTTAATTCCCTCTAATCCTGTTATCAGTACAGCTAGTTGGACAAACAGTATGATAATAAAGCAGTATTTATTATACATGTCCTTCAGTCCCAGATTAACCACAAGATTCCCCAAGCACCTAGGGATTTGATTTACCTACTGTGCACAAATTGCCAGTAAAAAGAAAAATATCCAGGAAAAGATAATTTTATCCATACTGTACTGTTTACCATTGCCTTTCCTCTTGATCTGTATGTGTGTCTCATCTACATAGCTTATTTGTTCTACCTTTGATGATAGGTTAATGCAAGGTTTGGGACACTGTCAATGCACTGAAGTTGTTTTTTATAAGAACATTAAACATGCTCCTTTTTGTCCTCCCAGCGCTACCCTCTTCATCAGGATCAGGAGGTTTTTTATTAAAAAGCTAGAAAATAAATATGAGATCTTTTTCTTACGATTGCTACAGGTGCTTAGTTAGTTCTAGATAAATATAACTCCCTTCCCCACAGCCCACCAGCCTTTTTTTTTTTTTTAATTCCTCTCAACGGGTCGTAGCTTTATATGAGGCTAATGGAGCAAGGCAATGCTCAAACGTCAAATTAAACTGCACAGCTCTGTAATCACTCAGACTGACATGGCATAAAAGGATAATTAGTAGTTCATTACATGGAACATTGTTTGTTCAGCTAAATTGATTTCTCTCAGCTGCCCATGTTTTCTGTTTACTTAGCGAGTGCTCCACTGCACATTCTTATTTGTGAACTAGGAAATCCCTTCCCCTGAACTTTTTCTTTCCCCCCCTAATCAGCATTGAGTTTTTAAATATAGTTTGCTTGAGATAGATGAACCTCCAAAATTACAGACAGGTGCATGGCAACAAAAGCCTGCGTAGAGTGATATGTCACACAAAACAAGCTGTGGTTAAGGAGAGCTACCCAAGTAGCCATGTGCAGAAAGGGGCATGTGCATCCACCTGCTTTGTACACAGAAGTTCCTAGCCTGGCTGTTTGCTTTTCAACTTACAGTGAAATTCTTTTCTCTCATAGTTGGGAAAGAGAAAAAAAAAAAAAAAAGAAAAACCGGGACTATAATCCTTCAACTCAGGGAGCAGAAATTCTGCAAAAAAAATTCTTCTTTAAAGCCTCCCTTTGGTTGACTGGATCCCAAAGAAAAGCAAAGATTTTATTTGCACCTGTTTTTCTTTCCACTTGCAGTTAGGGTGGAGGGACAACTACACAACTTCAAGCATTTCTAAACTAGCTCCTTGGGAAAACTCATTCAGATTTCAAAACTTGTCAGTAGTTAAATGATTGGAGTTAACAACACCCACACTGTTACTCACAAGCTCAATGTACTTGTATTTTGCTTAAAAATCTAAGTTCAGGAGCCATTCCGATTACATTTTTTAAAAAGTGGTCTTGTTTAGGTAGGAAATGACAGTCCCAATGAGTCAAGAAGAAACAGAAGAGAAACTAGAGTGTTTGAGTCCCAATGAGTCAAGAAACAGAAGAGAAACTAGAGTGTTTTTGAAGCCTATTTACAACCTCTTGGTTCAGCGCTGCTCACACTGTGCCCACAGTCACCAGCAGATTCCCACCAAGCCCCACTTTCTCTGGACCCTACGCACACTATGTCCTGGTGTGTATCTCCTGAAAGTGACTGCTGTTTCAATCCAGTTTCTAAAAATGGTACTAACTTTGAGTTTTATTAACTCTAAATTTCATGACACTGAAGGGCAAGTTTCTGCCATGGTTGGCAATATCAAAATATAATGTTCCCATGCCCTGCTGCTTGTCCTCGCCTCCAGCCCCTCTTCATTTTGTTGCCACAACAGCATGAAATGGATCACAGAGTTGAAGCAGTCAAGAAAGGAAACTTCCCTTCATGCCAGGATATTTTCCAGGAGGATCATGAGCCTTAGCCAATTCACAACATGGATCCACAGGTGATACAAGGACAGGAACAGTAAGGAATAGCTGGAAGAGCTGGTGCGTGGGAACTGCTAAGGCTCAGTGTCACGAGAAAATGAGCATGGAGCTGAGGGTAAACCAGCCCCTTGCAACACTTCCCCTCTTGTTCTATTCAGCACCTCTGTGGAGCCTAAGGCAGTGCCATGACCAAGACAGAAAGCTCAACCTGTGCTCCACAAGTGATGTGGCTCATTCTGCCCCAAAACAGAAAAAAATAAAATTATTTTTGAGTAGTTGTAAGAAAAACAAAAGATGAAGGATAGACCCGAGGTATCCAGTAAGTGGTATTTTCCTTTAGTCTGCCAGCTTAAAAGCATCAGCTATTCCACTCCAATTCCTTCCTCTGCTGAAACTATTTGAAAAAAATGACTTAACAAATTTGTTTCCCACTTATGATTACATTCAATATGATGGAACTTCATTTTTTGAAAGAGGAAACCATTTAGTACAAGAAAATACTTCTAGGCTGAATCTCAACTGCAATCCCGCAAGAATGACAACGCTTGAAGGCCACTTCCAATAGCACCTCCTGAGCTCTAACTCAGAAAAAGAAAATGGAGATTTTTCCTCAGTAAACCATCACTATCTCATGATGCTATATAATACTTGTGCTATTGCCAGCCCTAGCAGCCCTGGCAAATGGTGTGCACACACCTTGCCATAACTGTCTTGACTTACCTAGAAATACGGAAGGAACCACAGGCCACGCTGAGGGCTCTGTCTTGCCTCTCAAACACATTGCATCAATGGCCAGGACATACTTTTCTTCTCCAGTAGCTAAGCTCCAGAGAGGTAGCTGGTTTCTGTGATGTTATTTTTGTTTGAGCCCTGCCCCTGCTCAGAGCTGAGCTGCACTATCACAGCCTGATCTCATGTACCTTGCTCCTCCACATGACCTGCGAGCTTCTCCCACACTAATGAAGCTTCTCGCCTGGAGCTGCCTGGCTCAGAGCACGGCTGAATCACTGCCTGGGCCAAGCTGTGCTTCTCAAGATGGTTTTGCTGCTCCCCAGCTCTGCCCCAGATCCCACTAGAGCTGTCATCTCCTCTGTGGAGGTTTTCTTGATTCTCTAGCTCACTCTTGTCTCTGTGTGTCTCTTGCTGCTTGTCTGAAATGTGGGTTTGGAAAGTGGGCAGGACCTGTTTCTGCTTCAGACCGATGAGAGTTTGCACAGCTAAAATCCTCAGTAAAGCACTCAATCTCTAAATAGGTTTTAGTCATTCCTATGTTTTCTTCACTGGAAAGCTCCCACAGCATGCAACTGTTATTACCCTATCTGTCCCTGGGCAATTTGTTCACAGCAAACTAATTGCCTGCAAATCATTTGTTTTATCCCAGACACATCTTTTAAAGGGAGTTTCCACAGACTGTTCCTGGCATTTAATACAAAGTTACCAGTCATAATGAAATCCAAACCAATCATTAGCTCATCTGCTATCTCAGCTACCCCGGACTTCTTTTTCTTCCAGGGATCCAAATTTCCAACTATGTGGACGGTTGCACCTTCCTCGGCAACTCTCTCCATTTAAGGACAATTAGGTCATTTGGTTTTGGACATCTCATTGCATAGACTTCTTAATATGCCTGTTCCAATAACAGCTCTGCTTGAGCCAGCAGCCACTGTCCCACGCATTTCCCAGATTCCATGGCCCTTTCAGTATCCAAACTCCTTCTATGGTTATTTAGCTACCCATAGATGAACAAACATTTCTGCAGACTAACAAAGTTAACGAAGCCTCATTTCCTACGCAGTTACCTCTCATCATTGCCTTTGATGTCTGAGGATGAAGTTCCAGCTGAAGTATTTGACATAATGGGCATTTATATGTTCTTTTTTTCTTTTTCTTTCCTATATTGATTTTCAAGAGTTTGGGCCTCTACCTCAGGTCTAATTGGATGCCTCTTGAAACCTATAGGAACTTACTGATCTTTGAGATCTTTATATCCGCATCAAGTTGAAATATCAGCAAATGAGTTCAAGAGTCATTAGCAGGGGACACATGGATGGATGCAGAGAGCACATCTGTATTAGTCTTTGGTCCCATGTGAAAACAGGAGAGCAGTGACCCTGTGCTGAGCACAGGAACTCTTGCTATGCCACCTCATCCTGGTGAAAACTACCAGACTAGAAGAGGGATGCTCATAGATACTAGTGACAATCTTGACCTATCTTGAACAATCTTTTATATAGCACCTCTCGTAAGGCTGACTTTTACTCACAGAAAAGTGAATTACTTCCCTGCGGTATCACACTACCAATTGCTTCCATTTTACTAAGAGAATTCATTTTTTCCTCCATTATTTAAAAATACCTCAAAGCAGACTAGAATCCCCTTTCCCTTCACATACACTTGACACAGATACACTTACCAAGCTCTTCATAGTCATCTTCCATAACGGCTGCCCCTGTCTGGTGTCTTTGTTGGAAGGAGAGATTGAAGATCCAGATTTTCTTGTGGTGCCTTTGGCCTCCTTTTACTGATCTTGGTCTGCAAGCACAAGTCAAGCATCAGTAGATCAGTGTGGCTTTATCCTACAACCTTTGCCATATACCAGCAATACAAGTTCCCGCAAATCTTCTGCCAAGTCAGATAGAAAAGCCTCCATCCCCATTAATTCTCATCTGCCTGGAGTGCAAATTGATGACTGGCTTCATACCACCTATTGAGGATAACTAAGCCACTTTTTTGAAGCTAAGTAGGTAGGTGTGTTGGTTCTGTGATCCCATATTTTCCTTACAGAAGGTAGATATTTTTTTATAACGCATTCAAATAACAGTGATATTTATTAATTAGAATATAACAATCCCTTAAGAGTGATTCTACCAGACAAATATAGACGGATTCAGGACCTTTTGCCTGCAAATAGGTGATGAGCCAAGAAAGCAGAAGATCAAATGCTGCCTGGAGATCAGTGGAGCCAGCCACCAGAAGACTCTTGAGGTGGAATAAACCTATGCTAGTTTGTTCTCATAATAAACAGTTGATTTTAGGCTGACACTTCAGCAAAACTTTAGCTCAACTGAAGAGATGCAAAAACCACATGTTAAGCTTACTAATGAGTAGGTATTAAACAGCAAATGACACAGAAAGCCTTCCCTCTCCATGGTATCCAGGTCTGTCCATTCATAGAGAGCACACTGCACTGAACAGCAATGTCACAATGAACTATTCTTCTTACGGAAATGAACACATAATTTGAAAATAAGTGCAACAATCTTTGAGTGTTGCCATCTACCATATACAATGAAGCATAGGTAGGTACTAATTAATCTGTTCTTTTTTCTCAGTCCTTTTTATTTACTTTCATTTGTTAGAAAACATAGCCAGGACTCCAGCAATATGTCCACACCATTTGTTCCTGTGAGAAAACTGCCCAAACTGAGACCTGTAAGGAAGCTACTCTATCCCACTTCTCATCCAGCTTACTGCCGTGAGAGAACATGACTTCTGCCATCGCACAAGAACTAATGATGTGCTAGGGAGATGCTTGCGCTCGCGCGTCTGCTGGGGAGGCTGCGCATGGAGAGAAGCAAGTCTGGTAGCAGAGCCAAACCTGCAACCACCTCCGAGGACACGGTAGTGGAAACTTGAGTCAGACACTTGAGGCTTGTTGGTTCTTCAGCTTTTAGGCATAATACGGGCTCATGCAAAGACTCTCACTGCTTAATGCCGCAAACGCGAACAGTCTTTCTGAAGCCAACAGAACTTCCCATGTGTATAGATTTTTTTTTTTTTTTTTAATATGCAAGGACTCACAGACGCTGAGCTTGAAATTCTTGGCTCTACAAATCTTTCTATGGACTTGTACAGTGCCAACTACATTCAAGAAATACCATCATTTTAATAAACCCAATGTAAAATGCCAAGAATTTCTTTGGAGATTAGATTTGGGAGTCTCGTTATTTGGCCAACATAACACAAAAGGATTTAGCTTCAAATGAGCCAAATTGTAATGGGAAGCTATAAAGGTTAGTGATCCTTACTTTCTGGCTGGTGAAAATAGGTGTCTTCTGACAGAAGCTGATTTCAGCTTCTGACCATGGTCAGTTTTAGCCACTGTATTTATTTTGGTCCAGGCCCAATGTATAAAAGATGTTTGTTCCTATTCAGATTGCAATACAAGACTTTCATCCCTGATTTTACAAATAGCTCTCTAGGAGAGCGGGAGTGACTAATTGTTTCTCATTGTACTGTGTTTAGCCATAGACTAATTCAAGGTTACAATCTCTGGAAACTTAGAGAATAAGATATCAAAAGTGCCCCAACGGACACAGTATCAACAATGGATTGAATAAATACTCTGCCCCCCCTTGCAACAAGCCTATCTTGGAAATGACCCAAGGATTAACTCTTTGTGCTCCCACCCGATTTCACAGTGCGTCATCTCTAGATCTTTTCGTCATTAATCCCCACAGGGCCACCGGGCCTCAGACAAGGCAACAGCTTTTGGGGGATGCCCTGCTGCTCTGCAGGTGACAGTGACAGTCAAGGGCTTGGACACAGCCCACGTGGACAATAAACTGCAGTGGGGTCATCCCAGAGTTTCCTCGTTTCTTGCTACATGAAAAATTCATTCGCCACAACCATTTCAAACAGACAATTAAAAATAGTTCAGGTTTGAATTAATAAAATTAAAGCCTGATAAAATTTAAGAGGAAAGGAAGTGCCACTATAAATCAACGCACACTTGTAGAATTGCTCTTTTTTGGTCATGGAGAGAAAGATGAATGTTCTCTCCCTTTCTTCCACTGTGAGGGAAGTGTTTTCTTGGGCCCCTGATTGCTGGCGAGCAGATCTGAGGGAGGAGGAGACAGGGCCATGGGAGAGAGGAGACAGCACACGGTGCAGACTCCAGGAGTTAGGAAACGGGAGTTACGAAGCAAGATGGCCTATTTTTTATGCTCTTTAAAATGAGGCCTGTTTTCCAAGTCATCTCCTAGCAACAAAACCCAGAAAAACATTTGCAAAGCAGTTTTGCATCACTGCCATCCCTGGAAGAACTAACTTGTTGAAGGCTGAATTTGCTATGGAGAGGAATTGAATGCTCTGTTCTCATTCAGAGTGCTGAGACATGCAGTCTTCTTTCACTGAGAACAGAAATTCATTAATGCACACACACATTTGGAGGTGGTCTCAGGCAGATTTTTTTGGACCATAGGGGTGTGGTTTCCACTGAAAGCCATTTGAAAACAAATTGGAACAATTTCTTCTTCTCAAGCAGGTCTTTTACAGCCTATCATCCAAGTTACAGATTGTGTTTATACATACTGTCACCATAGGGGATAACAGGCTCAATATTTCATCTCAAAGTCTATTTATAAGAATATTTAACGACAAATTAAAATAATTTTGATGAAAAAATCCCTGTGTAGCAGAGCAGACCGCCTTTGCTAGGTAACGATCTCAAGTGAGAGCAAACAGCCTAGCTTAATACACCACAGGTTTCATGAGGCTAAATCATTTTTGTCAATACCTTTAGAAAAACAGGAATTTGATTAAAGAGCATCTTTTTCTGATGTAGCTCCTTCTCTTCCCTTCCCAATATACACATGAAATTTAATTTATTAAACTGTGCATAATACGGTAGACACGAAGCATCAGGCACTTTGGCACACTTTTATGTCTTCCTTCCAATAAAATGACATTTTGTATTCAGAAGTCCTTCTGCTGGCAAGTTTTCAAGACCACTGAGCATTTTAACCATCATGACAGAGAGGAGCAAGAACCTACAGAATCTGCTACATGGGGCCTATCTGCCTAACGCAGACCTGTGCCTTCTTAGAGGTACTCAGGTTTGCTCAGAGCATCGTCAACAGCAAATTCCTCTCAGCACAGACACACCAGTTCAGAGCCCTATACCACTATAACTTTGTCAGCACAGCATTACACTGTATAGATTAGTGTAGGCTCTCGGTAAAGCTAATCAGTCCAGTTGTATCACGGTGCTGACTCGTGCTTCTAGTTTTGATCAACATCACCTCCAAAGTTTCTGCCCCATGTTACATTGCAAAGTGAAGATAGATCCTTTTTTTCCCCTCTGTATTCAGAAAGGCTGTATATATTATCAGTCGAGGGAAAAACAGCTAAGAGTTTAGCTGCTTAGTGATCATATTACCTATATTTACACATTCATCTTTCCCTGTCCATTGCAATGGAACACTGCTAACAGACCAGCTTCTGGACTAGCATGTCTCAAAATCTTCCCAAAGTGTTCCTAGGCCTTGGGGAGCAATAACGTGATCACGGGTTTGTGACCCGCTCAGCAGGGGTTAAGTACTCTCACACAGTTTGTTCAGAGGACTCGCTGCTCCTTTGCTCCCAGCTTTATGCACTGAAGTCAGTGGGGTAACAACCATGCAAAGCTGGTGTAACGGAGGGAAGAATCAGGCCCTTCATCCCTATGTCATTCAGCCAGATCCTGCTTTGTCAACTGTGGTTCCTTGCACAGCCAATGCTTGAACTTGCAAGCATAAGAGGGAGGACTGACCCTTAGAGTCCTCATTTCTCTCATTTGATCTCAGCAAACCTTTCATCCTGCCACTGCTTCCTCTTGTGTTGTGTCTCATCTTTTTAACATCTCTGTGTAACCTTGACTTAGCCACCATTCACAAGGCTAGCAAGGGCAAACGCAATCTATGGAGGGGTTGCTTTCCCCTCCCGAATCATCTTCTGCATTACCCTTCTCTGTTCCTCTTGCTATGATTTCTTATATGCCACTTTTCTTCCAACCTGTCACCAGGTGGACAGTGGTTGTTAGCTTAAGATGAGAAGATGGGTCTCTTTCAGGAATTGACATTGCTGTGGAATACATAGCCCTGTCATTCGTGGACTGCAAATTTGTGGTTGAATGAGTTATGCTATCAATAATTTTTCTGAAAACTGCCAAGCTGTAGAGAAAACAACAAGCATACAACAAACATCATACATACCCCTGTAATTGTGTTTTCTACCAGACTATTAACATAAAATCACATGTCAGCATTTCAATAATGCAGTGCAGACTGAGTCCTGAATATATGGTCTTCACATGTAATAACAGTGCCTGCAGCGAGATGCTACATTCAGAAGAGCACACTACAGAGAGGCCAAAGCAGTCTAATAACTATAACAAGGGCCTGGAAATCAAGATGTTTGGCTATTCCTGTTCAAGTTCCTTTTTTAAAATATCTTCTTCAAAGTGAGGCAATACTTTCCTGTGATTTTCTTTAGAGAGCAATGCAGTTTTCACAACTTCTACAAAGAAGATACTCAGGAAGATCATAGCAAGGAATTCAACAGATAAACTGCCACAGAGGAGAATACGACACACTGGAAAACCTCTTGATCATCTGTGTCCCACCAAGATTCTTATCCTCAGTCCCCATCCAAATCTCTGTGGAAAACTCTGATACTTGTGTGATTGATATATGAGCTGCTACTCTCTGCAAACTACTGTCCAAGTCAACCTCTACTCTAGATCTGTTTGCCTGGTTTCGTTTTTAGATACTGCCTCATATTGATTTTTTTTCTCATTTTCTTGTATGTTAATATATTCAGAAGGACAGTTCACTTTGCTTCCTGGTGCTTCAAACTAGAGCAGAACAGAGCAGGAAGCATTTATGGGCCATATTAATAATTTCTTACAATAAAGACACTATCTTGGAGTCTCCT
The DNA here is from genome assembly GCF_000705375.1 of Tinamus guttatus. The sequence goes on from NW_010581286.1 coordinate 48,155, forward strand.
TTAATATTGCAGCTGAACATCCTGCAAGTGGATGCATAAACAAAGATAAAATGTTTGTATACAAAGGATGGACACAGAATAAGGCAAAATAAAAGCTATAAACAAAAATATGTAGTCAACTATTTAATGCAGTCAACAGAATTCCTCAAATACCTGTGCTCCAAAGAGTCGAGGAAAGCTCTTAAAGAAAAACTTATTAAGGACACAAAAAAAAACTTTGCATCACACATGGAACCATTACTAACCTCAGCCAGAGGGATGGTAAACAGATCATGGAAAAAAGGGCACAGCTTTTAGAATAGCATGCCTGTCTATTCCATGCATGGAGCACATGAGGAGAAGGCCATGTTTTATGGAACATTGATACTACAACAGAAATAATGATGGGACGTGGTATCAACCAAAGGTAGATATTTTTACAGCAAAACACCTATGCAACATACTCAAGAGTCTTGTATAAACTACCTAAGAAATGCTCTGAGGCCAAAAGTTAAACTCAGTCCTAATGCGGGGAAACTTGGGGTAACCTAAGACACAGGGAGTCTACTGAGCAATATTTACTATGAGTACCATGAACGTCTGAACTTACAGCACTTCCTGGGGGTCCTCTCTGATGGAACTTCTGGGATCTAGTATATATATATCTGAGTGTACTTCGTAGCCTTTTCTTTAATGGGGCAGTAGCTTCAAACTTCCTCTGCTTTTCTGCACTTTTTGTTGTATTATTCTTGCAAAACTCACCAGGAATTAGCATCTCTGGAAGATGAGTCTTGCCAGGAAGTTTAATTCAAATTAGCTAATAGCTTCAAATGTTACTGGAAAGAATAAGCAACATTCACATATGACTAAATAAAATTTTCTTAGGCAACTGGACTTACAATACACCAGCCATTCTGCAAAGCCTAGACCAAGAGTGATCCCAGAAAAATAATGGAAGGGTTTGTTCAATATTTTAATAATAGATGGCCAGTGCCGAAGATATAATTCTTATTAGTTAGTGTTTTTGATGTGCAGGAGGAATTATTGGGGGAGATATTTCTGGGGGGACGGGGAGAGTGAGGTGGATAAATGGATTATGGGGCCAGTTGAGAAGACAATTTATTGACACAGGTTTCTTGAAATTCACTTTTTGAGTTAAAAACTTCAGTTAAAGGAAATCACACAATACATATTCTGAATCTGGCTTTCTGACAGGGGATTTTCTGAATTTTTAAGGGGGAAACATCAGCTAGCAGGACACCTTCAGAGAGATGCATGGAAAAAGCAACAAGGTATTCCATTATCGTCCAATAGTACTTAAAGGTTTTTACCAACAACCTGGATGATCACATACTTTATCTAGCTGCTAAAGTTTCAGCAGACATCACCAAGACTAGTTACTATTACAGTGTGATTCGAATCTCCTGGTCAAATGATCGCAATTCAGTTTGGCTGCATTTAATACAGTCAAATGCAAGGCGATACATCTGGGAACCAGGAGGGCAGATTACAGCTATAAGGTGGAAAACTCTGCCTTGGAAAAAAAGTGACCCTGAGAAATCAGTGAAGATAACAGCTTCAACACGAGCTCTCAATGCAAAGCTACAGCTAAAATAGCAAGTGGGTTGCCTTAATGTATGAAAAGAGAAATACCAAGTTAGAGGCAGGCAAGAGATCCTGCCTCTGCAGGCAGCCACACCAAGCTCACAAGTCTACATCTAATTTGAAAGCCCCCATAAGCATCTGGAAATAGCAGCAAGAGTTCAGAAGGGAACCACACAAACAATATGACTGCTGGAAAAACTAGATTAGTGTGGCAAGCTCTACAGAATTCCAAGTATATCAGCTCTTTGAGGAAGAGTTTGCAATGAGACTTAGTCACTACAAAATGGGTGTACCGAATGGGAAGACTTAATCTAGTTTTACTACTAGAGGCAAAAGAAGAACTAGTGACTCAAGGTCAAAGCTAAACTGAATGAATCTTGGAAAGAATGCTAAAAAATAAAACCAATGCATCTGACTTGCTGTGGGAACAGTTAAATGCTGTGAAAGCTCGACAGAGGAGACAGTAACCTTTATCTGCAACCTTTAGAATGTTTTTGTATAGCATATGCTCCAATTCTGGGAGGAGTTTCCCAGTCTTCATGTGCATGATGCAAGGGTCCTGCCCAACATTTAATTCTGGTCTCTTTTGATTGTTCCCTTCCTTCTTGAAGAGGAAAGGAAAATTTCTGCCCCCAGCATTTATCTTGGTAAGATCTGATCTAGCATGAATTGCATAGTCCTCAGGCTTTCCACGGGAAGACCGTGCTCTTAGTCCCTCCCGGGAAGGCATTATCCCAGCAAAAACAGACACTGACATATCAGTTTTACCCAGGCTTAGCCTAATGGCAGAATTATTTTATCTTGCTGTAGAGAATATTCTCAAAAACAGAATACCACACATATTCAAACTTTTGTCACCTAGTATTATATTGTATGCTAAGGAGGCCATGTCTGCAAAATGCACAGGAATAAAGGCTTAACATTATTCTTCACTTTATATATTAAAAAAAAAAAAAAAGCTGCTTGGCATCTTTCAGGTGGGTCCTTACACACAACATCACTCACACTGTATCCTATCCCACTACTGGGCTGAAGCCTGTCCTTGGCTATGTATATCTCTCCCCTAAAGGAAGCTATCATGGAATTTATTTTTAATTGTGTAAATGTCCTTGTAACAACCCTAGAGCTGCACAGATTGGGGCGGGGAGAGAAAACACTACTGATGCTCTAACATGAAAATAGGTTGTGAAGATTGATCATGCTGCTATCAGTTTCCTCCTGCTCCTGATTACCAAAAATGAAGGAAAAGACCAAGCTTTGAATGCAGGTATTTCCATGTTTTCCAGCAAGGTACTGCACCAGCACTATATACTCACTGCAAGGGTCTGCTTTCATTTCTGGGGAAATCAGAAAGGATCTGGGGAAGTTTGGGGTGGCTCACACGAAAACCTTAAGCTACAGACACAAATGCAGTAAGTGGCAGAGCAGGTACACGCAGCAGTAGCTACTTGGCGTTTCTGCTAAGTGATGCTCCCAGTTTTGCCGAATGATTTGCAGCTAATCCCCAAATACTTGCACTGGTGTGGGGAACCCCACCCGCTAATTACCTGGAAGAAACCAGAGGTCAGGTGCTCCTTCTGCACCAATACCTGGGAGCAAACAGAAACCAGACATGGTTTCCTGACAAGCTGTACATGACACATCATGCTGCAATGTGAGGGAAGAGACATTTTTCCACGACTACCACCCACTGCTCAACGCGTGCAAGGAAATGCTGTCTCCGAATTTGCTTGGCAGAGTGATGCCACTCAGAGCTTTCAGTCCTTCGGCTGTCCAAACATTTTTGGAAAATGGGTGACGGCTGCCTTGGAAAACACACGTCAGATGCCTCCAGTTCTAGGGGATAAAGGGATCCATTCCTGATTGCACATTAGGTACTATCTTTGTAGCCTACACGAAGTGCACGACTGATGGTTCCAAGCAAATCCCCTCATGGTAAATCCTTCCCAGCTCCTCAGCATGCAGGTTTTTATAATCTAGACTTGAGGTCCAAGCCCACTCTCACCCTCTTGACTGCCTTGACTAAAATGCTTTTGGATGTTTTAACTCTTAATGGAAAATAATGACAGTTCAGATTACTTATTTTTTGGGAGTATAGCATTGACTTTTGTTTAGCAGGAATCAAGAGCAGAGACAGAATAATGCTTGACTGCTCAAAGGAGCACAGGCACTTGTGTTTTTGGACAGTGCCATAGTGACGGAACAGGATTAGCAAAAGGCTCTGGGGGATGCCCACAGTTACAGCTACCTGCTTTCTTGAAGGAAGGAAAAAAAGTGGGGGTGCAGGGCAACAAATGATTGCACATAAGGGAAGGAGAATGCTATGAAGAAAAAAGAAAAAAAAAGAAAGGAAGAAATTCAGGCCATTTTCTTCTGTTTGTTTCCAGGGAGCCTTGAACCTAGTCTACACAAGAACCTCTCTTGCATCTATTTCTTGTAATAATCCTAATTGCAGCTCAGTTGGTGTGCTCAAAAAAAAAAAAATCCTTCTCCCTATTTAGCAAAATGCAAGGTTCCTTCACAGCAAGCACATCTGCCGGTGCTAAAAATGGAAATACAAGAGCAATGCAAAAAAAAAAAAAAAAAATCTTTCTCTTGGCAGGGAAGGGGCAGGAGTTTAGAAGCACCGGGACTGAGCAATATAAAACAAAGCACATGAGATTGCCTCAGAAGTTTCCCTTGGCAAAGAGGTGTGCACAATAGCTGAAAGGACATGTTAAGCTGTATTGTTGTACTAGTTAGTGCTAATATGAAGATGTCTAAATATCCAGGCAAACAGTCCAAAGGTGATAAGAAGATGGGGAGAAGACCTCAGAAAATGGAAAGGCACATTTCACTAAATCCATTTCTTGTCTGAGCCCGCTCCCAGGCACTGGGCAACTGTCAGTCCTTCCTAGTGGCCCAATGGCTTCCTTCAGCTGAGTACAACTCAAATATGCAATTGGTAGGATTGCTTCCACACACACAGGAAACCCTTAGAGAATAGAGAAAAGGCATCAAAACATTCAGAACTCCAGTACTGTGATTTCTGCCAAGTTTAAATATTTAGAAAACAAATAAATATCCTCATTCCCTTAACGAGCACATGGCCCAGGAAGGCCTATGATAAATTCTGAGAATTCTATCCTACTGCTCCTAATCACTTGGAAGCAGTCTGAGGCTTGGCAAAGTCTTTAAGGAATGACCCATCATCCTCAAGACTCTACTTTCTTTCACACTCCTCACCTCTCTGAGCAACTGAGGATCATATCCCAAATCAGCAAGATTCAGGCTTGCAACTGAGGTAAATCTGGTTCTACAAAGGCTAAGATATTTTAAAATAAACTTTATCTCGGAAGAGCTGGACTGCTGCATACCCACACTTCGGCAGGGGTATGCCAGGTAGATTCAGCTGCTATTTATTTTGGATACCTTCATTTACTCTGCTGTTCATTCAGAAAGTGTGCGGGCCTTAGAAACCACAAAAGCACAGAATAATTATAAGATAAACCTAACTGATAGAATCACTCGTCAGTGGCTCAGATGTAGGCAGCACTTCTGTAAATCCCAAAAGATATATTAAGAGCCGGAGGCGGGTGGGTGGAGGAGGCTCATTTCCTCACTGAAAAATGGGGGTAGAGAGAAGTGGCTGATTAGCCCGTTGGAAATGACAGATTGCTGGATCGCGTTACGTGTCGCCGTAGCCTCAGCCTGGGAAATGCCCGTGTTCGGCAGGTTAAGTCTGTGGGAAAGGAGGAGGCAGTTGCTGGGAGAGCTCAGGGTCAGAGCAGGATGTTGTCCCCTGCGCCTGAATCTCAGAGCACCTCTGGAAGGATGAAGTACAGCCATGGGCATTTCACAGCCTCCAGATGTTCCTTATGGAAGAGGCTCCTTCTGCTGGAGGCATTTCCCCATCCTTCCCATCCATGGGAAATGCTTCATTTCCCAAATATAAATCTCCCCATCCCCTGTCCCCCTTTTTCCACCCTTGGTGCAGCAATACTGAAACTCGTCTGCACCAAGGTGATGATTTCCTACCTGACGGACATAAAGTGAGCTCCCAAATGGAATGTGATCTCCTCCAGCTAGTAAAAGTTTTATAACCATGGACAAAAAACACAATAAATAAATAAATAAAATAAAAAGTGGGCCACTCAGCTGGTGTAAATCAGGGCTGCCTAGCTCCAGTAGAGCTTGCCTCAGGCAGGGGTGGAAATGTCAAGTATTTGCAGCATATGGATGGCAGGTTTATTAGAAACCATTAAAACATAACTTTTCCTCAAAAACAAAACCCCCCAAAACTAAATATTGCAGGTCCATCCTCTGTTGAGATCTCTCCAGTGAATCACTCTAAATGTTTGAGTAGAGGCTGGATACTAGGTTTACTTGGGTATCCTAAATACAGCCATTCATAACCACTCTAGTTAATCCCTGGTCTAGCATGTATTAATGCAATTTTTATTACTGATCCCAGGCACCCTTTCTCATGCTGTTCCCTACCACATCTCCCGTGCACTGGTTTTGGCTGCCAGAACATGCTTCTCGCAGGCATGGCTGGCATAACCTTGGGCGCAAGAGATGAGAACGGGTCCCTGAAGCAGCAAGCCCAAGCTTACACTCAACTCTTCTCAACTTCAGCCCTGAAGCCAGGGCTGAGAAATAGCCATTTCTCATGTATTTTCACACTGAATCTGAAGAGAATAACTTTCCTCAAGTACAACCAGGCACAGAAAGACATAAAAAGTCCTCAGGGAAGGTCTGGAGAGCAGAAAATACTCCCTAGAATGGACATGGCCTACAAGGATAAAAGGTGTCACAAATCCACTTATATACGAGGCCTTTCTGCCAATCAGATAGTGTCCATGGCTGCAGTTTGCTCCTCTGGGGGAATCCCATTTCACATGTGAGATCACTGGATTTCCTTTTTCCTCACTGCTGAGGGTATCTGGAGATCAAAGCCCCACCAAGAGCTGGTAAATATATTCTCACTTTGATGCCTGAATGCAAACACAACAAGAGAAGAACACATCCTTTATGCAACACTTCCCATGTTTTGCTGGCTGTTCATGGCACTGGCAAATAGAAACAGATTTAAAGGCCAGATTTACTAAAAGTTTCTCTTTTTGGTTTTTCCTTTGCTATTACGATGCTTTTCCAAGAAGGTTTGAGGGATCTATTCCTCTGCCCCTTCCCCCGCTTCTGCTTAACTCCGACCTTTCCCAAACCAGGTAATATATAACTCCATTCATTGTGATGCTAACGAGTTCTATTTAGCCATATTTAACTGGATATCATGACTCCATGCGATGACCTTTCACTCCTGGGAAGTAGTTTTAAATTCGATCCACAGCAAAGGAAAATCCTTCCAATTCATTGGCTGTGAAAGGTCACAAGTGAAATGTGTTCTGATGGTATCTGCTCGTGGTTTGGTTCTCAGTATAACCAAGCATCAAGCTGGTCTGAATCCCCTTTTGTCTTGGCAGCCCGAGGACCAGGCACCTCAGGAAAACTGCGTGGAAGAGATGGCCGAACATCTGGCAATGCCATGGGTACAGACAGACCAAGGGGAGGAGAGGTCCCCGTTGAACTCAAAGCAGCGCTTTGGGAGGACAAAGCACAGGACTCTTACCCAGCTTCATCTGGCATTTCAACCTCCCAACAATAGGAGTTTTTTTTTTTTTTTTTTTTTTTTAAATCCAAGAAATTAAAAGCAAGTCATATGCAGTATCAGGTATAAGCACACAAAGATCTCATAAATGCATTGGACAGTGGTGCAGTACTTGCAAATGCAATTTTGAAGACAGAAATGGCTAGAGTAAAAACCACAAAACTAAAACTACATGAATAGTGCAGTATAAGCCTTCACTGGCACCTCTCTTCCCCTTTGCCAGGGAGTTGCTGCAAACCATTCAGCTTGGGATTTCAAAATAAAACACTGCAATGAAAGTTAGTCTTGCCCTTTCACCCTTCTTTATGGCCATACCCACACTGAAGTATGAAGGCTTGTTTGTCTGTTCTTGCATAAAACACTCCATGCTGTGATATGGGGTACCCTAGACAGGGCTTGAACAAGTGCTGTCTTGTTCATTTTGAAATACTTAATATCAGTGCTATAGTATGAACCAGAGCTATCAATAAAAAAGGAAAGAAAGAAAGAAGAGAACATGTAGTAACATACATCCTCCTCAAAGCTCCAATTTAAATAAAGAATGGGGAAGAAACAAAAAACACATGCCATCAGTTCATTTTTACAGCAAGAATAAGGCAGACAGATGGCTGAAGAGACTTCCTTTATCACACAGGAAGCTTGCAACAAAGCTCAGATCCCAACATGGATGTCTCCAGGCTGAGTCACTCTTCAAAATCAGAACAGGTGTATTAATACAGCAACCACCAGAACTTAGAAAAGAGCAAAAGCCGCATTGCAATGGGAAAGCTGAGTCACAGGGCAGTGCCAGGAAAGCAGCAGCAGCCTTTGTGGTTGCTCTGGTCAGATTTGTACAGCTGCAAGCCTACTATCAAAGCATGAAATTAGATTATCTGTGTATTTATAACACCGAGGTGTGCCATGATGGCAGCCTCATGAGCCCAAAGTGGATCAGAGAGGGACTGCTCTTTAGCAGAGCACCAGAATTCCTACCTCGACACAGCCACTGCCAAGGAAAAGGAAGACGACTGCTGCTGGAAGCTCTCAGGAATCCCAAGTTTGCCCAAGTTATTGCTTTTTAAAGATACAAAAAAGCAACCCAGACACACACACACAACAAGGCCTGATCCAACTGCACCCTGCCTTGGGACAGCAGTCAGAAATAAACAACACAAGCAAACTGGAGAGACCCAGACCTTAAAGTCTCTGACGTTGCAGAAGAAATGTAGGAGGGGATGAGTTAATAAAACACACCTGCAATAACTTCTTTTGGAAACATGCCTCAGCTGTGATACCTGGCTCCACTCCCAACACTGCCAAAGAATCCCCAGATGTCATGGGCTGCTGTTCAACAGACACCGCTGTTTCTAGGGGCTCCTAAGAAATACTGAACTGACAGATTTTTTAAAAACATTGTAATATCTTATAAAGCTGTCAAAGCAGTTTTTCATTATTATTATTTATAACATGCTGCTATGTTAAGTCCTTGTATGACAGATTTTAGCCAGCAGCTAATTTTTAAAGTGAAGTGATAAACTTCAGCGACAAGACTCCAACACAGCTTTAATTACAGGGTTGTAAGTAAGCATGGGTAAACTATAAAAATATGCTGAGAGATTTTTCACTGTTAAAATGTCACTAACATTCTCACTAAGCCATGGACACCATGCTTTTATGCTACTGATTGGATACATTTTCCTGATAAAGAGTTCAAAAGTAAAACCATCCCAATGAATTCTTATCTGGCTTTTCTACCTCCATTCCCCTTTGCTTTTAAACAGCGAGGTAAACTAATTGCGTTTTGTTAAAGCACAGTTTTTCCTTCCGAGTCAAAACACAAAATACAGTCGTGGCTCTCCTCACAAAACTGCCTCTCTACCAGATTATATGGAAATGGCCAATGACAAGAGGGTTTGTGCACTGAACTCAGCTGCGAGCAGTTCTTGGCTTTTGGCCTGTTCTGGAGTTCCCCCTGTAAGTACATGGAGTTATGTATTCCACAGCTTTTCCATTCCCTCATTGCTTCAGGTCAGAGCTTTCTGATGGCTCTCATCTTTCCTCTGGAATTTCTTTTCATTCAAATCTTCCACAGTAAATCCCAAACCTTGCTTTGCTTCTGACCTTCAGCTTTTGCAGAGGAATGCCTAGTCAGACTTCTGCTTATAAATGCAGAAATGGTCAAATGGTTAACTGTAAGGAGAAAAAAAAAAGGTGTGTTTTTTGTTGCCTTTATGGAAATATTCATAATTCCTAAATATATATCTTGTTTGCTTCAGTCAAATACTTTATTCTGCTTAAAAACCAAAAGCCCAAGTATATTAACTGATGAATAAAGGGTGTATTGAATTATTTGGGTATGTCTGATCTGCAGAGTAGGTAGAGGGATCTGAGCTGGCATCAAATAATCCAGTGATGTAACCACATCAGCTGGTACCTGAGGTAGCTCCACTGCATGTCTCTCACAGAGGCATCATCACGGCCGTATTTCCTGCTGTTACCTTGGCCATCGGCAGACCCCGAGCAGCAGATTCGCAGGTGAAAACTAGCAGTAGATGCCCTGAGCTTTGACCTCAACCTTGTTAGATGCTCAGCAACTCAACTCCCACTGACTTCAAGAGGGATTGAAGGAGCTCAGCACCTCAGAGGGCAGAATTCAGGCACAGCGCTACTGTGGGTGGATGCTTCCTGAAGCCCTGGCAAAATCACTGAAGCCTCATATTTTTCTGGCAAATAAGCACCAACTGAGGAAGTTACAGCTGCCTGAGGGCTTTCTTCAGCGAAAATGTTCAACTTGGGGAAAAAAAAGAAAAATTCTACTGTAAGTTTTGCATTCATAAACTGATGTTCCCCTTTGCCTTCCTCTCTTGCCCTCTCCGACTTTTGCCCTCCTTCCTTAGCTGCCAAGAAAGTGCCCCTTTGTGTGTGGAACTGCCCAGTGGTTCACAGAAGTTAACTAGAAAAGACACATTCAGTCACTTTCTGTCAAAATGCCTTGACACTCTCCTTTCTGCCCAAAAGACCCTTTTGCTTTGGAAAGGCCCTCATCGAACACCTCCCCCCTTTCTCCTCCCTCTTGAACTTACTCTGCAGCAACAATGCAAAATAAATAAGTAAAGGCGGCTCCCCTCTCTCCCCTGCCCCAAGCCTTGGATTTTTTTTGTTGCTGTTGCAATCTCCACTATCAATTTTCTACAGGGAACTTGCAAAGTCTGGATGAGTGCAAAATGCTGCCAGTGGTCATTATTTTCACAGAATTTGTATTCCTCTTTCATTTTGCCACTTCTGCCTTGGCTTTGTTTTTGCCATGGCTGGCTTTCTGTGACTGCCGGAAGGGATCCTGCCACGCTATGAGGGTCTCTGGGTCCACGTGTGTGTGACAAGAAGGGGATCGTGTCCCACGTGCCTGTACGAGGACAGGGTAACACACACTGCTCTCCACCCGTGAGAGCGCTGGGAGTACGTGCAGTGCAATTCGGAGTAAAAGGGAATGGGTTCCCTTTGCCTTTGAGAACAAACACATAGCAGACATTATTTCTAAATCAATCAAATAAATTGTTTCTAAATCAAAATGGCATTGAAAGTACAAACTGCATCATTTTGCAAGATTTCAAAGTCCTCTGGATGGCCATCTTTAGTCAAAAAGATACTAAGCATGGCCTCCTGGCATGACTCCCATTAAACTGTGGTGTGTTAAGACAACCACTACAACTATTTTAACTGAACCTTAGTTTTCACGCTGTATAAAACTTTCGGAGACCGACTGGGGAATAGGACCTGCGATGGGTAAAACAACAGATGTTAACCCAAATCCAGTGTTAATGGGCAAATTTAGTTCTGGTTTCCCTTTCAAGAGAAATCGAGGAGCTCTGTCCCATGTATATCATCTGCTTAGAAATTACAGGAGGTTTTACGCAAGGATGGGCTCTTTGGAATTTGTAGCTATGTATTTTTAATACTGTCAATAAACTACTTCCTTGAGACACAGAAGGGCAATAATGGGAGCTGTTAACAAAGTGTGAAAAGAAACGGGCAAGCAAAGGTTAATCACATGGCTGTCCACTAATGACCTCTCCAGCCCCGAGTTTAAACCCTCCGCTACTTGTAAAGACCAATCACGTGAATAATTTCCTGTCTGAGGTAGTCTTTATGGTTAAGAATAAAAGCTGAGCTTATTGTGAAAAGAAAGTGCTCAGCAGGGGACAAGGTTATTATTTTTAAGCTGATCTAAACACCTGGGTTTCTCAGTAGACCCTATTAAACTTCCTCCATTATGTCTAAATATTTCAATCATTCCTACCACAGTAGTAAATTAGTGTATTACTGCTTAAAGCAGATAAGCCGTGGCGATGGGGACATCCTAAGCTGATGCTGCTCACCCACCCTGAAGAGGGACCAGTGCAGACTGGAATCACGGCTGTTTCTTCCCCACAAATAAAGCAGTGAGGCCTGATATTGAGTAGCAGTTCCCGCATATCATCTCCTCCTGGTGTACTGGGGTGTGAGAGTTTATTATTATTTATTCCTGCTACTCATGGGACCACAGCATGGGCCATACATAGGGCAAGGGCAGGCTCCTGGAAGCAGGACAGTTTTGGGACAGCGACGTCCCTGAAGCTGTAGGTAATGGGAAAGCAGATGGAAAAGCTTGTTTCCATCCTCAGCCAAATCCAGTTTTATGTCAGGATAACTGCATTTACACCACTTTCTACAGTATTGACTTATGCACACCAAGCAAAATTCCTGCAGGTTCTTCGTTTTCTCAGGTTCACCAGAAGAGTCTCATCTGGCATATTGAAACAAAGCGGCCAGCAAGAGTTGCAGAATCACTGTGAAATTCTAACTCTGGTCAACGCAAAGTGCCCACCCTACAGTCTCCAAAGGGGATGATATTTTGCTGTTTTAACCTGTTTAAAATGCTGCCTAGAGACTGCCTGATCCTGCACGGATGGTGGCATTGCTTTTTCTACTTAATAAATGGAGTACTTGAGTTTTCCAAGCGAGTGCAAGAGAGGAACCCTTCTGTTCTGTAAACAACTGTGTGTCCAGTTTCCATGCACGGATACCCAATTTGTGCATGCAACTGTAGTTATTGTGCATTCAAATGGGGCACACCACTAGTCACGGGCCTGGGCTTCTTGCCAGTTTAAAAGTCAGCCCTTCTGTATGTAGAAAGAAAAAGCAGTATCCAATAGAAACAGTACTCTGCATGCACTCAGCGCTCTTATTCAAGGCACTCGGAACAATGCCTAACTGTTAATCTTCCCAACACTGCCGTGAGGCAGGGAATATTTTATCTACATTTTACAGTCGGAGGAAACTGAGGTTAAGTGACTTGCCCAAGGTCAAAAGACGGATTTAATGACCAGTTCAGGATCTGTCCATGAGAATATGCTGTCCTGACAGCAGGCTACTGTAGCTCGGGCTGGATGAGGAGTAAACGTGTCCTTCCTGCAATGTCCAAGCAGTGCCGTTTGCTAAAGGTCTAATCCAAGGAAGTTCAAATAAAAATCTGAGGTGGTGCCAAGATTAGGGAAATATCTCCTCTGTGGTCAGGCGCTTTTTGTGTTGTAAATGCAGAGGCTGAAATTTCCAGAGATGTGGATGCCCAATTTCCGCTAACATTAATAAGCTGATGTGTCCAAATCCTGTAGGCAGCTCTGAAAGCCTGTTTGTGCTTTCCCTCTTCCTACTATTCAAGCATAGAATAAGGTCAGGGCTTTCCCATACCCTCTCCCTTCTCTGCCGGTGGAAAAATTCTGGCCATACCTTCACTTACTCTGCAGTGAATGGATAATGTCACTGGGGATTGATTGATCTAATACCCACAAAAGGCCAGAGGAGAGATTCCCTTGGTTGCCACAGATACTGGATCAGGACCTTATCTTTTTATGGCATCCATATGACTATTTTAATATCTGAATATCTCATGTTTTTTAATATATTCCACTTCCTAACCCAGCCACGAAATCGCGAGGTAGCATTAATCGCTTAATCCCCATTTTGCAGATGATGAAATGGGGCAGATAGGACTCCATCCTCATTTTAGTCTGAACTGGTCAGAGAGGCTCTTGTCATAGTCAGGAGGAAGAGATAAGCACCTGCAGACAGAAATTTAGACATCCATTCTGGGATGGGAAGCTACAGAGAGGATGATCAGCCCTTTGGGAAGCGCCTGGCTGTTCACACCGATGGCAAAGGGAGCCTCGGTGGCTCTGTAGTCACCATCTCTCCCTACAAGACAGCTAATGCTAGGAGGATGAATCCCCTCCCAAATGCCCAATATCATGAAGAAAATCTGTGGCAAAGTAAGAAACTGAATCCCAGACATAACTGCTAGATTAGTTTTCCTTTGGACTGAGCTTTAATTTCAGTTAAAGCTTTTTTTTTCCCTTTTTTTCTTCGTTTTTTCCTTTCAAGGCAAATAAATAAATAAATAAATAAATAAAACAGTAAGTTTAAAACTACCAGCTATGCTTGGATTAGTCACTGGGAATCTCGGGAGCTGGGCTCTTGAGCTCTGGCCTCTTTGACTTTCGTATGTTTAGATGTTCAAGCCCTAATGAGTTGATCTCGTTGATCTTTAGGTGTCTATTCATATGCAAATCCTGGCATTCTACTTTTGCTAAATAGTCTTTGTATTAACACATGAAATAATTTTTTTTTTGAAAGAAAGTCAGTCTGTAGTAAATCCTCATACTTAGATTTGTTTGCATTTGGATAAATGATCACGGACCTTCTTTATATGATCTTGTTGCTGTATCTCTGTAAGGAAAAGGAGGGGAAAAAAGACCTGACCTTTCATCTCTTCCACATCACTGCAAATGTTTCGTCAAAACAAATATAGCCAAAGAGCCAACAGACAAAGATTCAAAAATACATTATTGGTCCAGCTGCCTTTTTTTTTTTCTTAATCTTATCTTAAAAATTAACACAGAAGTGTCTCCATTCTAGTGTCACTAGGTGGATATGTTACTCAAAAGACCAGATCTCTTTATTGAGGCTCCAAAATCATGACTTGCCGCAGAGGGGACACCTTTGACTTCGGGGAAGATTTCCCGAGGCGCTCACAGTGCCTGCGTGTGCGTGTGTGCGAGAGGCACGTACATTGCAGAACACACCAAGCAGATTTGAGAGTGAATCCTGACCCCAGTCGTCAGCAGAAAGCGCTCAAAGACTTCAAAGGGTCTGGGATTTCACCCATCGTTTTTCAGACTCTGAAGCTTGCAATCATTAGTGGTTTACTCTGACTAGAAGTGGTGGCAACAGTGCAGGAAAGTCACATGGGAATCTCATCCAACTTTGTTACAAACATCTACTATCCCTTTTCAATCACTTTCTAGATATACAGTTATATGTATATAAGTAAGCCGTAGCAAGTAACTTGAAACATCACACAAACAAACAAACAAAACCCAGGAAAACTGTTGCAAAATATAAAAAATATATTAAAATATATCCTGGACAGTATGCATATGTGTGTATATTTATGGATGATGCATCAATTTAATAAAGCTTTCAAAAATTCTCTTCCTTAGTTTGAACACCTTGCTTGCTTGGAAATACAGCTGAATTTCACTTGCTGAAGAAAAGCTATTTAGGGCCAAATGCAGGTTGCAACAAAATGTTAGGAACAAACTGTCCAGGATCCTCCTCCTCGCAACAATCCCATGCACTTACAAATTTCCCTTTAAGAATAACGTGGCAGTGCAAACATCTAATTAAAAAAACGGCTTGTATTCGGAGTTACTAATTAAAAATCCTCATGTTCCCCCGACTTTTTTCCCCCTCTGTGGAAATCTGCAAGTTATTTAATTGAAGTCCCAGTTTGCCGGTGCAGATGCACGAAGTGTCTGAATCATCAAACAGATTTAGGGTGTTTTGATTGTTGTGTGTGCCTCATTGCTATTCCCAGAATGTCGAGCTGAGCTTATGCTGATCGGCAGGACTTAGAAGCATGAAACAGTAAAAGAGTCCTTTCTTCTCCTCCCAGCCCCATCCCCCTTGCCCCCCTGGATTTACATTGAAACTTTGCCAATCTCCGATCGCGCGCTGTCTGCTGCCTCCGCATTAAAATGGAGCTGCCCGGCCTCTTGCGTTGGCCCCCGGCTCTATCTCCAGATTCCCCTTGGCTGCCGTGAGACATCCCTCGGGTTGCATCGCTGAAACTTCTGTAAGGGCCTAAGATGATTTGATTTTCTCTCTCTCCTTCTTTATTTAAAAAAAAATAATAAAAAACCTTCTGTTTTTACATTTTTGTGTTGTGTGAAAAGGAGTGAGACGGAGGACAAGAGGGAGTGAAGCCTGTTTTCGTCTAGAGGTGAAAACAGCCTGGTGAGCAGCAGGTGCAAAGCCCCAAAGCAGCTGCTTGCTGCTCTCAAGTTGAAGCGCCTTGGTCCCCCACCCTCCACGCCAAGAGCACTTCATATAATCCTCTCATGCAATTCACACTGTAATTGCAGATATCCAGACTGCGAGGGCTCGTTTTATTATTATTTTTACTGATAACAAGATCTGCAAACAGGGGACCAGGCGTATTAATTAGGTGTGTGTCGCTAGGCAGCTTCTGCAGAAGCAAGTTGGATTCTTTCCCTTTCTTTTTCATTCTTTGGGGGCCAGAGGGACACAACTATTTTCCCCCCTCCTACTTCTCCTTTTACCCCCTTGAAGGCCACTCAAAGTAGCACATAGGGAACTTTCCGGCTGACTCTATAGGTCCTTTCAATATCTTGCGGCCTCATTCACTCCTTGAGATGAAGCCTGTTGGATGGGTGCTAGCAATGAAGATTAGTGTCTTGAGGGCCAGCTTGTTTTCTCAAGGCTCTGCTTGTTACATTGCTAATTATGGGTCTAGGGGAGCCTTTGCTGATATCTGACCAAGTGGCATGGATTACTGTGCAATCATTTCCCACTGGGGAGGGGGGATCTTTATTATTTATTATTATTATTATTATTATTTATCTCTAAACAACTTTTGAGTAGTAGATTTTAAAGTAATTGCTCTTCCTTGTAATCCAGGATTTTTTAAATCATATTATGAATTTCAATAACCATTAGTTAAAATGTTAATTACTAGTAAATATACGCTTTTCCCTTCAGTTCAGAGGGAACACAGTTCCTATGACTGTGTTGTCTGTCGCCTGCACCTTTAATGTGGTAGCTCTGTCTAATAGGACAATATGATTTCCAGAAAGAAAAGGCTGAACATTTGGCTTCAAAGTTTTGTTTTAGATTAAGCCTTAATGAGTTTATGCTTTTTTACAGTTGAATTTTCAAGCCAGAATATAAATGAACAAAAGCCAGTTTGCTGACATTATTATTTTTAGTAATTCAAACAGATTTTGCAATGCTGACACTGTGCAAAAGCCCAGAAACTGGGATCCTCACTTTAGCGGCAGAAAGCCTGATGTAGCTGCCATGAAATAAAGACAAGTTCCCCACTGACTCAGTGAAGCCCTGGGCAGCAGGGAAAACAAGACAAGTTTCTGCTCGGTAACACACCTGGGTCTGAGCAGACAAAAGTGCCTCTTGGCCGAGGGGACTGGAGGGAAGATGCAATTACTGGCATTATTTAGTAGAGTTATTTACAAAAATACTCAGCAACATGTTTCTCGAAATGCTTTCAATTTGCTTTAAAATTTTTTGTCATATGTGCCAGCACATGAATGACAACTGTGTGATCTTTGCAAAAATAGGCAGTACTGGGGTTTTTTGTCTATGCTGCAGCTGTGCTTGTGTTACCAAGATCTTGGCAAGATCTGGTAAGCAAAGCCATCGAAACCGTGTATTACACTGCCATTAGAAAAAATAAAAAAAAATACACCTGGTTATAAATAAAAACAATCTATGACTGATTTAATCTGTGGCCTGCGATCTGTGATGGCAGAGAACCATTCCAGCAATGGGGAGCAGCCAAAGCATTGGTGCACTCTGGGGACACCTGCTCCTCACAGGCCACAGCCCATATGTCAGGACGCTGAGTTTCACACCTTTTTTTTTTTTTCTTTTTAGCTTTTCCAAGCACACCAGAATCGAAATGGCATAAAAACCTAGCTGAAATTTGCAGGCCCAATATAGTGTTAGCACTGTAAGAACCCTAAGACAGACAATAATTAATCCAAAACAAACTAGGCTGGTGCAAACCCTCATTATTATTACATTGTCCCATAAATGGACACTTGCCTGAATGAACATAACAGCGCTGAGGATGCTACGGGCGCCCGTACGTTGCCTAGGCAGTCGCATGGCTCAGGTCCAGTTTGTTTTCAGCAATGCCTTGGGTAGTGTCCTCTCAAGTTTCAGCCCAAGGAGCTGCTGGACTTGGAGCAAAGTAAACACACTCCAGTACCGCTTCTCAGCGGTCGAGCCAGAAGTGCTTTTCCCAGGGGGGCAACAGGGATGTCCGCAAGCTTTCAAAATAAGAGTAATTCAAGGTGACACCGGCACACCAGGACTTGCATTAAGCATATGTCAGAAGAAGTAAATTGCTGCCCGGCAGAGTGGGAGTGAGCAGGTCAAATGGTATGCTGGAAAACCCCCACATCAGCTCATGTAAAACTTCCAGTCAGTTCAACTGCGGCAGCGTCAATGTTGTTAGCTGTCCAACCGACAGGAATTTCAGCTCTAATGCCAAAAGAGTTGCTGTTAGAAATGCAGACATCTTAGAGACATGCTAGAAGACGAGATTTATTAGGCTAAAAAAATGAATGTGCCTGAACGTTTCCTTGAGAAACACATTATTCCATCTCAACTGAAATTAAAACAGATCAAGTAAACAGCTCTGAAAGCTGGAAAACTTAATTTCTTGCCCATCCAATTATGCCTAGCTAGAGCAGCCAGTGCAATTTTCCATAATGGACATTACGAACTGTGGGTGGTCCCCGTGACTGTACCGTATGAGCTGGAGCACTGGAGCACAATAAGGCATGTTAGGGGCTGTCAGCGCATTTTAGGATCTCCTAACTCCAAACAGCATTTGAGATGACCCTTTGAACAAAAAAAATGATCCCGAATACCTTCAGACTTTGGAAATAAATCAATTTGAGAGCAGAACTAGGTTTCAACTTTTTTTGATTAGCCACAATCAAAACTTCGGCTGCTATTATATATCTTTTTTGCTGGACACAGGCTCTGGCCTGACTAGGGCTTTCAGGCTTTTCTTATTCATCTGTGTTTATTTATGTACGGATACGTTTCTATTCCGGTCTGCTTTGTGCTGTAATCACCTATCCTGCATTCAGGTTACTTTGCTATAATTCATTTGTTTACAGTTTCAGTGCTGCTTGGGTAGAACATTGTAAAACCTTAAGTACCCAAGAACCTCCAGCTCTTATAGAGGAATCTCTTTTTTTATTCAAATCAAAGCAATAAAACCCAGAGAGCTTTTCTCTGTCTCCCCCTCCCAGTGCACACATACTTTCCAGTAGTTACAGAACTACACGACCATCCAACAGAAAAGAACTCATATTTTCATCTCAACACTTACCAGCTCTTTATTTGACAGTGCAGATGGGCTGTGACAGCAATCCTTCCACAGCAAATCAGGAAGTTACTGTGCGGACCTGAGAAACCAGACAAACAAAGCAGCAGCACAAGCAGGATTTTCAGAAGGTGAGAAATCCCACATCACCTGCAGGAGTGGGGAAAATATTTTAGAGAGGTTGAAAAGGAAGGAGGAGTAAATGTTAGGTCGGGCCCAGCTAGCTCCCAAGGGTCTGTGAGATGGTGACTCCATCTAGGAGCAGGATGGGGACCGGTGTGAGATGTCTGTGGTAGCTGGGAGGGTGCAGAAGCCCTTGGAAGTAGGAGCATACCCTGCCCCTCATTTTGTGACACCACTGCATAGGAGCATGGTGCTTCATGGTGGAAAGGTGGGAGTTGACCGAGATGGAAGGAATTACAGCAATACTGCTGGAAGGGGCAGAAGGGATCCATAACCACATTAATTACAGTCATCCCGGTGGCTTCTTTGGATTAAGAATGGCCTTACATGCTGGTGTGTGCAGACTAGCAGCAGTTGGAGTTGGGTGCCTATTACACAAGGAAGGGGTTGGCCCCTCTTCCCTCCTCTAATTTGACCGCAGGGCATGACTGCCTGCTTTCGTCACACGAGGTGCTGCTTCCATAGCTGGTCCCTTTCTCCATATCATTCTCTCATTAAGTATCTAATGGCCAGGCCACCTCCAGGTCAAGCCTGGTCCTTGTGGCCTTGTGATGATTTCAAACAAAGTACCTTTGGGCTAGGCCTTTCACTTAGGAGGGTTCTCAGTAAACATCTGCAAACCATGTCCTCTTTGAAACTCCTCTTGGAATCCCCCCAGAAAACTGAAAGACTGGGCAAAGACAAGGCTACCCAGACTGTTGACACCTCTACCCAACACGATGCCAGGAGACCAGACAGGTGATTTGTCTGCATCTCTCTGCTGTTCCCTAAGGTAACTATAGCACAAGGTTAACCATCCTTATCCTGAGCTCGCACAAATCCTTGTCTGTGCCTTGGATGGTTAGATGCTATAGTAGTGCCACAGGTACACTTAAAAATCCGCTTGTGAAATGAAGACTTGCCAGAGGTCAACACCAAGGTTTTTAGACTGCCAGGCCAACGACAGATCCATTGCATAGTCCTGCTTCATGCTAACCCAAACTTTGAGACTGGTTTTCTCCCTTGTCTACACTCACATTTATAACACCTACTAATTTTTCATTCTCACCAGTAATTAACACAAAGAACAGATAACTAGATTTTGTTCCTCTTCTGTTGCCAGTTTTTCACAACACTGAGGAAGCTTGAATAACACATGTTATATCCAGAGTGCTAAGGGCTGTATTTTGAAGTGTTTAGTACCTGGCAGCTCCTATGGGAACACCTACCACAAGTGACTACCAGCCAGATGTTCAAAATAGTACAGGACCAGCTTGCTGAGATCTCTGGCCATTTATGCTGGAATCTAAATGGGAATGGAACAGTTTGGAGTCTGATTCTAGATGAAAAGTAATATTTAATATAAATTTTTTGAAGACCTAGTATTTTTAGGTCCCATATTTTAGCGAACATTCAGAGCTGATCTTTGGGGCATCCAGATGTAAAGGACAGCTGCCTATCAGGGGGAAAAGTAATGGCTTTTCTTAATAAATAGAAGGGCTCAAAATCTCTGCCATTAAAAAAAAAGATTTTTTAAAAAAATTCAAAATCAGCAATTTCCAGAGTCAAATTATGGCCTTATTATTAACCACCATTCCCCCACACTTTGGTAATAGGACACTGTTCTTTCTGCACTCCCCTCATTCACACAGCATGCAGAAGGGTAACCCCCAACCTTAGCAGAGCCCATGCTCTTTTCCCCCACCCAAACAAACCTGGTGGCTTGCAGGGACTTTTCTGTACTTTTATAAGCCAAGAGGGGCTTTCTCATCAGAGTTCATCATGGCTCTATTTTCCCCCTCCCTTTAATTGTAAGAGTGGGCAGCCCCAATATTTGAAACTCCTCCTGCCCTGTTTCTTTTCATTCTCTCTTTCTTCCTTCCTTCCTTCCCCCTCACCTCCTCCCTCTCCGTCTCCTACTCTGTCCCCTTCAGAAGCCCCCAGGATGACACTGCTCATTGATGCTTCTCCTTCATTAGCATTTCAGCAACTTGGCTCAGTAGTTTCAGAGACAATCCGTCATGAGAAAACTGAAGAATGTGCCCCATTTGCATGATTCTGTGCCAGAATGCAACTTTTTCTCAGCTGTTCATTGTATAATTTCCCCTTGAGCCTTCAACTTTCCCATGAAGTCCCAGAAATGATATTATAGAATTCCAGACCAGCTGAAATGCTCCAAAGACTAGCTTTATGGACATTTTTAACCAACCTCGCAGCTTTACAAAGAGAATCAAATACTTAAGAAACATAGTTTCACTTGCTGTTCCAAAAGGCAGTGTTTCTCGGAGGAATAAACTCCTTTGAAACTACAAGAAGGAATTTATGCCCATGATGAGAATGATCCAATAACTGTTGTGAATCCTTCAGCATATTTTTAACTTCCACTTGTCCTTCCTTAATTATTTTATTCCTCTTACAATTAAATGTTTGTAATCCATTTTGAGAGTTTTTCCGAAATGAATGGATATGCAAACAACTTGATTGAAATGCTCAGTGCATATGACTAAAAGTTACTGGCTCTCACACACGAGCAGAACAAATCAAGCTTTTGGTTAGTTGGTTTTTGAAATCAAAAAGTGCTCTATAAAAAAAGGACAGGCAGATAAAACCTGCTTCTAATTACCTTCTCGAGGGCATCTGAGTTCGTAGAAATAAAGAGTTTATTATATTAAAAGTGAGCAAGAAACTGAAAACTTGTGTAAAGCAATCAGACTACTTTGTCAATTAAAATGTATCCCATTAGGAAAATTAGGCACCTGTTTCACCAAAGTTAGACAATAGAGCATCAGAGAACATGCCATTTTAACAGTCTCGTTGCTAATTAAATTCTTTACTTTTTCCTATGTATACCTAGAACTATAATTTTTCCCATGTCATTCATAACATGCCAAAACAACTTCTTTGAATTATTCGGCATCTGAAAAACATCGATTCCTTTTTTTTTTTCTCCTGTGCTTTCACACTCAGAGCATGGAAAACACAAATATTTCTAAACACAACATACCCTTAGATATACCTTTATTACATATATACATATCTATATATATATGTTGCTAAAATTACGAGGAATTAAAACGTTCTAAGGTCAGAACTCCACAGACAGATAAACCAGAGCCCTCCAGATGCAAATGCTCAGTTTTTTGGTGAGAAGCTCACACGGTGATTAGAGTTCGGTCGTGGAAGATTTCATTAATTATAGGTGACCGCTTTTCCTCTCAGAGGACAGCTCAGGTCCCCTGGCTCCCCCTCGGCAGCTCATCTTAAATTGTTGTCTAACCTTCCCCTTAATTCAGCTCATCTTGAGCTGATGGGAACGGCTTTCAGTGCACCTCTTGTGGAGGTAATGAAACAATCTTCTTATTCACTTGGTCCCTCTGAGCCGGTGACACACAACAAAAAACCCAGGGCCCTGATTAATGGCCGCTAATTAGCAATGTTAATGACCAGGTGTCCAAGAGCATGGCCAGCTCCTCTCAGCATGGAGTGATCCCTCAATGAGGGCCCTGCAAATCCATCCCCGCTGACCCTTCCCCTCAGCTGCCAGTAATGAAGCTGAGCTCTCTCATTACACCCAGGAGAGGCGCAGGGGGAGGCCTGCGCCTTGAGAGCCAAACCTCGTCCTGCAGCTCGAGCGGGCCTTCCCTTAATTAAGGGCAGCATTTTCTGGTTCCCCCCACCATTTCCCTCCACCAAGCTCTTAAAAAAAAAAAAAAGAAAAGAAAAAAAGAAAAAAAGAAACAGCCCTCCAAGGTAAGAGATTTGGGCAAAGGGAGGCACTTCAGGCATCTCTTTGCAGTGATCAAGATGCTTTTCCCCAGCGTGCTCAGGCAGCTCTTCCTTCCCTGCCCGCAGCTTTTGGTCATTCCAAGCTATACGGTTATGAAAAGAGGGGGAAAAGTGCCCGCCTCAGCAGACCCTCCCTGCTAGTGCTACCTGCCAGGTCTGATATTCAAGGGAAAAAGACCCCCTACAAAGAGCACAGGAGGCAGAGTGACAATTGCACGAGTGAAGCAAACAAACAAAGAAAAACCCCAATCATGCGCATCAACGAAAAATCTAACATGCACTTCCTACTAGTCCTATATGTTCTTCAGCATTTTGCGTGCATAAAAAGCGACCCTGTGGATCAAGTGCACTTTGGAAAGCCCCTTGGCCACAGCACGGGCAGTACCGGGGCGCTGCAGCCACCCAAGGTTGCCTCCCTCCAGCTGTGGCCGCGGGCGAGCGAGCTGGGCTGCCAGCTGCTGTGAGAACCTGTGGTCATCGTGACACAGGCCTGGGTCTGCCAGCACGGACTGTGCAACACTACAATAGTTTGGAAGTTTTAGAAATCATTCTTTTTTTTCTTTTTTTTCAGTGTGACGGTGATTGAGGGAGGGGGAGTTATAGTTATAACTGTGTGCATGCACTGTGGAGATAAAAAAAAATAAGTCCACCTCTTCAAAGAGACAGATTTATTTTTTTAGCTCTGTTAATTTGGCAAATACAACACTTAAATACTGGCAGCTATACATGGGAGAGAAAATTCCACAGTGCACCTACCTACAGCCTGCAGATGACGGCTGCATCTCTTTTGCATTCAAAGTTTCTGGAAACTAAAAGTTAATTTTAGCAGTTCTGGTGACAGAAATACTCTTATTGGAAAGGGTATTTCTAAAAGTCCATCTTTTTTTCAGTAGTGCACTGGAAACTTAGAGCACAAAAATAATATGTGCCTTGAGAGCAACTAGTTAAGGAACTGATGGTAGATAGAAAAGCTCTTACCTCTAGGCCGCATCTTGAGCTGGAAGTGGCAGAAAGTTAATACTGTAAGAATGCCATTTAGTTGCCACACTAAGATAAGAGAGAAGCCTCGTTCATACCTTAATGTGTTAGTGCCTTCGGAAACACATTGTCAGTGTTTGCAGAAGTAGCTGGACACCACACTGCACCAATTGTTTTCCTGGAAATCCCTAAAGGACTCATTTCTGTATCACTGTGAAACACTGTCTCCTCGCAAGTGACAATTATTCCTTGCTCTCTTGACTGTCTGGGAATTACAATCAGGGTTGTGACCAAAGAATACCTGGATGACAACGCATTTCTGTTTTTGTTGCGAATTTTAACAGTCCTAACAAAGAACCAAAATAGAGACCCAAATGGAGGAGGTGACACTCCACCATGAGCCCTGCCCTCCAGCAACCAAACTCGTGTGCATGAACAGTTAACTTAAAAATGTTGCTTTTGCCTCCTTAGAATATGTTACCAGCACCCAGCTTGCTTAGGAACAAACGTCCTAAGGTTTACTGGCTCACTTTTCTGTTGATTAAATGCTCTCCATGGGATCCCTGGGGTTTCTGAGAGAACACAGACTTGAAATGGGGCTACCTCCCCTCGCACACAGCAGGTTGTTCCATAAGGATTGCCCTGGCTCTTCCTGCTTCATCTGAAGCTGCTTTTAAAAGATGCTTTTGAATTTGACACAGATTTTCGATGAAGGTCTATAACCACTCCCAATCCAGAGGTGGGCATTGAGTGTCATTACAGACAAGCAAGTTTCAGGTCCCAGTTCTCCCAGTGACCTCTGGAGCAATTTTAGGTGAATTACTTATGGCCAACAAATGATGCTGATGGAAAGATGATGTAGTGATGGGGAAACGATAAAAAAGAGTGTATAATGTATAAAGCTTTTTGAAAAAAAAAATGGCCTCAATTGGACAAGGCTAAAAATCTTGTTGCTCTGTGCTTGAGCTCCCTATGTATAAAACAGGTGTAAAACCATTTCCTTTATTTTCCCCTAGTTAGTGAAACTGAAGCAAGGACTAGCCCTTCCCGTGCATTTCTGTGGCATCAAAATTCAATGGAAAAACAGTTGCAATTGAGGGCATTAGCTGCTATGACATAAAGATTAAGAACTCAGTTTTCAAATGATAGTTCATTCACTTATTCTAACATTATTTCCAGCACTGTGCTGTTTACAAAGGCATGGGTAAACAGAAAGCAACTCCTGCAAACTGGGAGAGCTTTTGTAACTCCATCCTATGCATCTAATTGATCAGCTGTGCCAAAAAGAACAAAAGTCTTTCTATAGCTATAGTTATTCTATTACAGGTTATGCAGCTAAGGTTACAGTGAGGGCCAGACACACATTTTCAGATAAACCTACTTCACTGAGAAATGCACACTCGGGATGATCAAAAAGATTTTGTGAATGGATATAGAGTTGATATTTTTAGCTAGAAGATTCTGAACATGTTTTCTTTCTAAATTTGCTTCTGTTTAACTAAAAAATTTTAGAAAGCATGAAAATGAAAGATTTTAAGGTGTTTAATTAAACAAAGTTTTGGATACTTTCTCCCCCACTCTCCCCAGGCCTTCATCTCCACTATTGCATACACAGTTCAACTGAACAACCGGTTACTTAAATGGCTTTACTAACAGCTCTTCTGCCTTCTGGGTATTTGTCCTTCTTTCAGGCATGGCTATAATACTTTTTAAATGTATCTTTAAAATATTTAGTTCCTTCCTCTACAGCATGGATGAAGTCCCCGCTTAAATGAAACAACAGATATTCTGGTTGCTCATAATGTAAGTTCATTTATGACAAGAATAAGACTCAAGCCTAAATTCTTACCTTCTTCTCCAAACTTTGACAGTCCTTTGGAAGTACCTTCTGATTCAGTGTCCTATAAGGAAGGAAGATTACATTATTCAGGTTAAAAACTTCCCCCAAAAGAACACTACTGTGGTATCTAGCAAAAGAGTGCTGTAAACACAGAGTTTGGGCCTGAATATGTTAATTCCTGAGTTTATCTTTTGGCTCATCCGACAATTTACTTTGTGTCTACAATTTATCAAAATTTTATGAAGGTTTTTTCTCACTGCTTTTTCTACTCACTTTCTGTTACCATCCTCTGCCTCAGATTCAAAAGGAACATGTTACTATTTTTCAAAGGGATAACACGAAGCCTAATTTGTTAATGTTCTCAAAGCAATTTGCAATGATTGGTTTGTAGGTGTGCTGAGCGCAATGTATTATTAATACACTAAGTGGATAAAAATAACAGCTACGGAAAGAATTATGTGAATCTTGGTAAGAGGCAACTGGTAATGAAGCAAGAACTTTGCCCATTATTTATAAAACTGAGCTCCATAGGCAAATTAAAACCGGGGGGCTCTGTCCTCAGAGTTTTAGGCAATGCAGGCTACATAATTGATTTGAGAAGAGCTACTCCAGGCTACCGGGTAATTACAGAAGTATTCACTGCTCTGGCTCCCCCTCTCCTTGTCATGTTCTACCTCATTGCCCTTTATGCTAAAGCCTTTGTTGATGAGGGGCGGAAGCAGGGAGGACAAATAAAGCAATTAGCAGGTAGGGGGAATGCTACGACTGCCTAAGGACAACACACAGCCTCTATTGGGACATTTCCTAAGGAGAAGTCTAGAGCTTGGAAAGCGCTAATCCAGAAAAAAAAAACACAAGCAAAATTAAAAAACACCATTTCTCATAGGTATGTTGTATTCAAGAAGTCTTGGCAGGAGGGAAATGTTTTCAAATAATTTGCATCCAAGATGTGGTGATTTTGGTTTAAGCAACTGTATTTTTTTTTAATTTTCCCACTTTTTTTTTCTTTTTTGGAATCCAGAGTCTCATCACCTCTGCGTTTTTCTTTCATGTTTCAAAGGTGCATAGGCAGTAAGTAAACACTGACATTTTTAAGGGCTAAAATATCATTTTAGGTTGCTGCAGAGCCAGCCAGGAGAGGGAGCCAAGACCCTGGACAAGCCTTTCTTCCTGGCTTTCCAATATCCTGGAAGGAAGCTGAGCCATCTTGGCCATCTTCTCCACTGCAAAGGCAGGACATGAGTTGCCATTGACCACTCAGGAATAGACAAAAGTGACTGGGAGACAAAATAAGGCCTGATGTCCTTAAGCTGGAACACCAGCTGACTCACATATAGTGAGAGAGAGTGGAAAAGGAAGAAATTAAAGGAGGAATAATAGAAAATGAGCTAGAGTTGCTCACTTCTGATGCTTTCATTTGCTCATTCCCAACTACTTTAAGAGACTGTTATACTCTGTAGCCTCTTGTCCTCTCCCTATCTATCATTTTAATAGGAGACAGGGATGTTAAAAAACACAGGTTCAGATGCTGTGGTAGCCTGGGATAAGGTGTGAATCCCAACTTGGATCAGGATTGTGATGCTGAGCCCTGAAGCACCTGGAAGCTGCTGCTCCTCCAGCAGCACCCGGCGCTTGGCTGAACTTTGGATCCCGATCTCCGGCACAATATCAGAGTTACCCTTCACCTTCGCAACGGGCCAGGCCAAGGTACCTGGGACAGACAGGCCTCAACTTTGGGCAGGTGTGAGCCCAGGTTCAGATGTGACCTGAGATGCACTGGGGCATTTGTTTAAGTAAATGTTCTCTGCCTCCAGATGGTCAGTCCAAAACTATCATTGCAGGAACGTTGAGGATTCCTTCCTTTCTCCTGGTGAACAAGTTGTTCCTGACAGAGAGGTAACGCTTATTTTTTATTGCAAAAAGCCTGCATTGCCATCAGAAGATACCAGGGATATGTGTGCCCATGGGGACTATGCCCCTGCATGGTAGATAGCGAGTCACTGTCACTCTTAAGTAGAAAATTGTATTTGACTGACACTTGGTTGGATAGGGAAAAGAAATGCCTGTATATGATCATCTGAGTTTAGTGGGAAAGCAAGAAAAAAAGAGAACAGCAGAAGTGAAGGGAAAACAATATCACATTTTAATTTTTTACACGGAAAAACATGAGAAATTAAGAAGACAACAGCTATTTTTTTTTTCATTCAGGCCATTTATCACATTTTTCCAGCTGAAAAGATGGAAGAGGAGAAGCTTTGATGTTTTACATTCTTAATCTTCCATTTCTGTTTTTCAATGTGAAAAACTTTTTTTCTACAGCTTCTCTCTGCCCTTTCCTCTAGGGGGCAAAGGAAAAAAAGAGATATTGAGAGACCAAGCTATAATGGAGAGTAATGTAACCTGCATTGAATATTTTGAAGGTTTCTTTTTATAAGTGAACTATTGTTTGCAGTAGGATTGTTTTTTGGTCAAACATTTTCACCGAATTTAATTAGTGATCTGTTACAATCATTTATTTTCCTCACCAGTATTTGCAGATTCAATATCACAAATGAATGTGTTGCTACTGGCTTCATCTTGTCTATATTATTTTGAACTCTTTTTTTTTCTTTCTCTCCCCACTGTGCAGGTAGCAGCTTCTCAGAAGTGCCTCCAAAATAAACCATAAGATGAATAGCCAAGAACTGATTTGAAAGCAAAAAGAACATTTCCTCTTTTCTTATCTCAAAGATCAAACTATTCCGCCTGGAAACAAATATACTACACTTTATTTTCCAAACCATTTTCTCTTTCTAAAGCCTAGCAGCATTTCTTCAGGCCTTTTACTCAAGGTATGATACAGCAGGTTTCTCAGGACTCCTCTACCAGGGAGTGAGGGGGCCCCTTGGAGATGGCTCAGAACAGCACTCCCAAGATCAGATTGCCCAAATCCACGGAGAAAACTTCGCTCAATTCTCTCTACGGGGAAGCGGCTCAGAAGCAACTTAACGTACAGGCCTGTAATTAAGGAGTGTTTATAGCCCTTGGGACAACTGCAGAGCAAGATCTAACTCCAGCAACATTGATACAATTTATGGAAGATAAAACAAAGGCACAGAGGGATGCAATTCTGCACAGAAACAGATGGACATCTGAACACAGTCCCCCGAAATCCCAGTTTCTCACATGGTGCTGCAGTTCAGGGATACCTAAATCTTGCTTTACTTGTTCATAAACAGAGGCAATTTGTTGCAGAACTGTAGTGATTCTTATGTTCCCAACAAGTGACAATAAAATGCAGAACTTGACCAAAAAGTGTTCCCAGCCCATGGTTGTACGATGCCACGCAGAGCATTAGCATGGATTCCCCCTAGCTCTCCTGTAAATCTGAGAAATGCACACTCGGGATGATCAAAAAGATTTTGTGAATGGATATAGAGTTGATATTTTTAGCTAGAAGATTCTGAACATGTTTTCTTTCTAAATTTGCTTCTGTTTAACTAAAAAGTTTAAGAAAGCATGAAAATGAAAGATTTTAAAGTGTTTTAGTTAAACACTAAATACTTTCTCTCCCACTCCCCCCAGGCCTTCATCTCCACTATTGCATACACAGTTCAACTGAACAACCGGTTACTTAAATGGCTTTACTAACAGCTCTTCTGCCTTCTGGGTATTTGTCCTTCTTTCAGGCATGGCTATAATACTTTTTAAATGTATCTTTAAAATATTTAGTTCCTTCCTCTACAGCATGGATGAAGTCCCCGCTTAAATGAAACAACAGATATTCTGGTTGCTCATAATGTAAGTTCATTTATGACAAGAATAAGACTCAAGCCTAAATTCTTACCTTCTTCTCCAAACTTTGACAGTCCTTTGGAAGTACCTTCTGATTCAGTGTCCTATAAGGAAGGAAGATTACATTTATACAGGTTAAAAACTTCCCCCAAAAGAACACTACTGTGGTATCTAGCAAGAGTCTGTAAACGCAGAGTTTGGGCCTGAATATGTTAATTCCTGAGTTTATCTTTTGGCTCATCCGACAATTTACTTTGTGTCTACAATTTATCAAAATTTTATGAAGGTTTTTTCTCACTGCTTTTTCTACTCACTTTCTGTTACCATCCTCTGCCTCAGATTCAAAAGGAACATGTTACTATTTTTCAAAGGGATAACACGAAGCCTAATTTGTTAATGTTCTCAAAGCAATTTGCAATGATTGGTTTGTAGGTGTGCTGAGCGCAATGTATTATTAATACACTAAGTGGATAAAAATAACAGCTACGGAAAGAATTATGTGAATCTTGGTAAGAGGCAACTGGTAATGAAGCAAGAACTTTGCCCATTATTTATAAAACTGAGCTCCATAGGCAAATTAAAACCGGGGGGCTCTGTCCTCAGAGTTTTAGGCAATGCAGGCTACATAATTGATTTGAGAAGAGCTACTCCAGGCTACTGGGTAATTACAGAAGTATTCACTGCTCTGGCTCCCCCTCTCCTTGTCATGTTCTACCTCATTGCCCTTTATGCTAAAGCCTTTGTTGATGAGGGGCGGAAGCAGGGAGGACAAATAAAGCAATTAGCAGGTAGGGGGAATGCTACGACTGCCTAAGGACAACACACAGCCTCTATTGGGACATTTCCTAAGGAGAAGTCTAGAGCTTGGAAAGCGCTAATCCAGAAAAAAAAAACACAAGCAAAATTAAAAAACACCATTTCTCATAGGTATGTTGTATTCAAGAAGTCTTGGCAGGAGGGAAATGTTTTCAAATAATTTGCATCCAAGATGTGGTGATTTTGGTTTAAGCAACTGTATTTTTTTTTAATTTTCCCACTTTTTTTTTCTTTTTTGGAATCCAGAGTCTCATCACCTCTGCGTTTTTCTTTCATGTTTCAAAGGTGCATAGGCAGTAAGTAAACACTGACATTTTTAAGGGCTAAAATATCATTTTAGGTTGCTGCAGAGCCAGCCAGGAGAGGGAGCCAAGACCCTGGACAAGCCTTTCTTCCTGGCTTTCCAATATTCTGGAAGGAAGCTGAGCCATCTTGGCCATCTTCTCCACTGCAAAGGCAGGACATGAGCTGCCATTGACCACTCAGGAACAGACAAAAGTGACTGGGAGACAAAATAAGGCCTGATGTCCTTAAGCTGGAACACCAGCTGACTCGCATATAGTGAGAGAGAGTGGAAAAGGAAGAAATTAAAGGAGGAATAATAGAAAATGAGCAATTACTAGAGTTGCTCACTTCTGATGCTTTCATTTGCTCATTCCCAACTACTTTAAGAGACTGTTATATTCTGTAGCCTCTTGTCCTCTCCCTATCTATCATTTTAATAGGAGACAGGGATGTTAAAAAACACAGGTTCAGATGCTGTGGTAGCCTGGGATAAGGTGTGAATCCCAACTTGGATCAGGATTGTGATGCTGAGCCCTGAAGCACCTGGAAGCTGCTGCTCCTCCAGCAGCACCCGGCGCTTGGCTGAACTTTGGATCCCGATCTCCGGCACAATATCAGAGTTACCCTTCACCTTCGCAACGGGCCAGGCCAAGGTACCTGGGACAGACAGGCCTCAACTTTGGGCAGGTGTGAGCTCAGGTTCAGATGTGACCTGAGATGCACTGGGGCATTTGTTTAAGTAAATGTTCTCTGCCTCCAGATGGTCAGTCCAAAACTATCATTGCAGGAACGTTGAGGATTCCTTCCTTTCTCCTGGTGAACAAGTTGTTCCTGACAGAGAGGTAACGCTTATTTTTTATTGCAAAAAGCCTGCATTGCCATCAGAAGATACCAGGGATATGTGTGCCCATGGGGACTATGCCCCTGCATGGTAGATAGCGAGTCACTGTCACTCTTAAGTAGAAAATTGTATTTGACTGACACTTGGTTGGATAGGGAAAAGAAATGCCTGTATATGATCATCTGAGTTTAGTGGGAAAGCAAGAAAAAAAGAGAACAGCAGAAGTGAAGGGAAAACAATATCACATTTTAATTTTTTACACGGAAAAACATGAGAAATTAAGAAGACAACAGCTATTTTTTTTTTCATTCAGGCCATTTATCACATTTTTACAGCTGAAAAGATGGAAGAGGAGAAGCTTTGATGTTTTACATTCTTAATCTTCCATTTCTGTTTTTCAATGTGAAAAACTTTTTTTCTACAGCTTCTCTCTGCCCTTTCCTCTAGGGGGCAAAGGAAAAAAAGAGATATTGAGAGACCAAGCTATAATGGAGAGTAATGTAACCTGCATTGAATATTTTGTTTTTTTTTTTTTTTAAGTGAACTATTGTTTGCAGTAGGATTGTTTTTTGGTCAAACATTTTCACCGAATTTAATTAGTGATCTGTTACAATCATTTATTTTCCTCACCAGTATTTGCAGATTCAATATCACAAATGAATGTGTTGCTACTGGCTTCATCTTGTCTATATTATTTTGAACTCTTTTTTTTTCTTTCTCTCCCCACTGTGCAGGTAGCAGCTTCTCAGAAGTGCCTCCAAAATAAACCATAAGATGAATAGCCAAGAACTGATTTGAAAGCAAAAAGAACATTTCCTCTTTTCTTATCTCAAAGATCAAACTATTCCGCCTGGAAACAAATATACTACACTTTATTTTCCAAACCATTTTCTCTTTCTAAAGCCTAGCAGCATTTCTTCAGGCCTTTTACTCAAGGTATGATACAGCAGGTTTCTCAGGACTCCTCTACCAGGGAGTGAGGGGGCCCCTTGGAGATGGCTCAGAACAGCAGTCCCAAGATCAGATTGCCCAAATCCACGGAGAAAACTTCGCTCAATTCTCTCTACGGGGAAGCGGCTCAGAAGCAACTTAACGTACAGGCCTGTAATTAAGGAGTGTTTATAGCCCTTGGGACAACTGCAGAGCAAGATCTAACTCCAGCAACATTGATACAATTTATGGAAGATAAAACAAAGGCACAGAGGGATGCAATTCTGCACAGAAACAGATGGACATCTGAACACAGTCCCCCGAAATCCCAGTTTCTCACATGGTGCTGCAGTTCAGGGATACCTAAATCTTGCTTTACTTGTTCATAAACAGAGGCAATTTGTTGCAGAACTGTAGTGATTCTTATGTTCCCAACAAGTGACAATAAAATGCAGAACTTGACCAAAAAGTGTTCCCAGCCCATGGTTGTACGATGCCACGCAGAGCATTAGCATGGATTCCCCCTAGCTCTCCTGTAAATCTTCATTAAAGTTGGGATGAGTTTCACATATGCTATTAAATGTTCAATTGCACTCTACAAGCAACAACAGAAGCAAATTGATAAAAATATGGTAGGAAACAATAGGCTATGAGCCAAGGAGACACTGAAATATGTTTGTTGAGAGAGCCTGGAGTGATTTGAATAATGAGCAAATTTGTAAAAATCAAAGTCTGTTTGTAGGTGAATAACAAACAGAAGGAAGGGCAGAATTGGTTGAATAAATTATTCATTATAAATGATTTAACAAGCACTGGTATCTATAAAGATAATGATTCTAATGTAAATAACAAGTCTTTAATATTTATGCAGCCTTAATAGACTGGAGAGCCTGAAGTGATAGGTAAAAATTAAAACAGCCACTAAGGGTTTTTTCTGTGGAAAGCAGGTTTCTCAAAATGTCACAAAAAAGAAGCAATAGCATATGTGGGACTCTGTCTGCTCTAGCACTGAGTTTGGGACTGATTGAGCACTTCTGATTCCCTGCAAAGCCGTGAAAGCAAAATCAGTGCCTGCTGAATTCCCTAGATATTACAGAGCGCTCCAGCAGTGACCAAACTGGAGATTTCACTTTCCTCTCTGCTTTGAGATAAGGATCTAGGT
Organism: Tinamus guttatus; assembly: GCF_000705375.1. The sequence continues at coordinate 81,415 of NW_010581286.1, forward strand.
ACCGACCTCGTGCAAGCACAGCAGTGAGCAGCGCAAGGAAATGAAAAGCCTCCTCCCCTGCGTGCGCGCAGGATGTGTGGGAAAAGGAGAAGGCAGCTACGGAGAGCCCTGTGCAATCACAGCTGCGCTGTTAATTGCTCTGGCCCGTGCACGGAGTCGCACCTTGTTGCTCCACAGCAATAAGAAAAGGCCACCCAGCCCAGGAGTCTCCAGGAAGCGGCAAAAAGGCTTTTCATATTCGCTTGTGTTATTTTCCTATCACTGAAATGCCCATGTGTTATCAGAGGCATGACACCGTCCAGCCAGGATGACAGCAGTGCTGAAAGGCAGCGAGAAATCGTGTGACTGAGAAAGGATTTGGCTTCTGAAAATGCTTTTTTGTTAAATCTAGGTTACCGTGCAGGAAAAACCTTTGGTTCAGAGGAGCAAATTGAACCAGACGCTCTACCACACACTCAGCTGCTGATCGTGGCAGCAGAAAGCCCTGCCGTGAGGGAAAATCAGACCTTTCCAGCAAATCTGCCTCATTCCTAGCTAGTACTCTGATTCTGAAGGAGTTTTCACATGCGCCTTTGGGAGACAGGGTTGCCATGTCCATTTTCCTTCTGTGTGGTCATGGCATTTTGAAAAAACTCACCGACTTGGAGGTCTGATTCGGTCAATTCCCTGGCGCTTCTAATCCAGATGCAAAACTGGCATGTAGCAAGTGTGACACTATATCGAATTGCACAGGGCCTGCAAAATATGGTGTTTTTTAGAAAAAAAATTAACTTGACCTGCAGGATATTAATATAGTGGCAACTATCCCTGCAGGATATAAAACTGGCACCAACTATAAGAGCTTCCATTAGTGCTGTAGGTTTCTAGCCCCAGTAATGGTCATTTCATCTGAACATGTGGAAATAAAAACAAACCATAATAGGACTTTAAAAGCATTCAGTGCATATTTGTCTATAAACACATCGTATAAATAAAAGCTCTTTTTGAAAAAAAAAAGTGTCAAATGAATCAATGTGTATTCTATTATGGAATAATAATATTCCATACCACATGTGTCGCTTAAACAAATATCTTTAACTGGTATAATAGTATTTTCCATTTGGTGGTACAGCTTATATTTTGATCTATTGATTAAGGACCTGCCCCCGAGGAAGTCAATGACAAGAATTTCCCAGGCTTTAAAGGCAGAAGGAAAATGTGTAAAGGATTTGGCTGCAAATGAGGAAACAAATGTATTTTTTACCCTTTCCCCTGGTGTTGGTGAATGCTGAATGCAAAGATGGTTGAAGACAGTGGAAAGGTTTACTCCTTACTTCAGCTGCTTTGGATCAGGCCCTAAGCATGTATGTGTGAGATAAAATTTGGCTCTCTTGGAAACCACACCTCATACCTCCCACTGTGAATATGTCATCTTGCTATATGCTCATGCATGCCAAAGCTTTATCTCTTTTGAAATATTGCCCAGAACGAAGCCATGTTTACCTAAGTAATAGGGAGATTCACTTATATGCAATAATTTCTTCACGGAGAGGCTGTCTTTCGGCTGCTATGCTTTGGACTTTGTTCCTCATTTAGCTTCTATTTTTCTAACTTGATGATTTTATCCAGGTTTGACAACAGGGTTAGATTTTTTTTTTGTCCTTTTTTTGAAGTTACACACCTGGAATTAGCTTTTTCTGCCAAGAATTACAGTGCACCTGGAAGTACTAAATCATTTTTATCTGTTTTTTAGTGGCTTTGCACAATGGAAACGCATCTCTAAATCTTACTTACCTTTTACAAGACTAAATTGCAGCTCTAGACACGGCATTTTATGAGTATGTAGATACTGATATCATGAGATAATTGTGCCCTGATAGCGCCTACCTCTACCAGTGCTAGAACTAGCCAGCTGAGAGCCTCCTCTCTGAGCTTCTTTCCTCTGCAATGGCTCTGCTTACCTACATAACATATGGAAATGTGAGCATGCACTTACAGCAGATTGTTTGCTATGTTTACACCAGTTCTAACACTAATCCGCATTAATGTTTGATATTGCTCCCAAAGAGTTTAAATAGATGTCAGGCCCCAGATCCATTGCATAAGCGATAGGCATCGTATATACTTCAAATTAAAAGATGCTGAAACACTATGGTTTTCCTCTTTTTTTTAACACCATGCTTACTGACTGGATTAACCATGTTCAGTGTATGCAAAGCCTGGCTACTTTCACATTTTCTGTGATCAGGTTTAAGGGTCCTGTTTTCAAGGAAAACAAACCAATTCCACAACTCCTTAGGAGACCAGCTCCTTGCTTCTGCTCTCAGTTTCTTCCACATATTAAATATGTTTGCGGGTACCAGGCAGAAGAAGGTTCCATCAGGAAAAGCTGCAGGCTCACAAGCAGGTTTGCTCCAGGCTCTGCATAGGGCTGCTGGTCGGAGCCCAACTGCCCAGTGCAATATAGAGCGCTCCAGGCTCTGCGTAGGGCTGCTGGTTGGGTGTAGCCCAACTGCCCAGTGCAATATAGAGCGAGTTAGGGTGACCTGATGTTGCTGTAGAAATTGGTCTGGAGACCCTCACCCTTCAGAGAAGGAAGCTGGGCTGGCCCTCTGCAAGCCAGGTGTTCCCTCTCACTTCCCTTCCCCAATTAATTGAATTTAGTATGAAGCTGTTTCTTATGCAGATTACTTTAAAAATTACTATCTCGGGGACTCTGCTCTGAGTTTGCAGAGCTCTCCTCTCTTTCGGACCACCTCTGCTTGATGCATTTAGCACTAAAGCTCTCTGCATTTAGCATTGTTTCCCAGCACAAGAGGACCCTGGTCTTAGTGAACCCTTCCCAAAGTACAAGCAAGCAATAGCAACGACATCAAGCTACAACCATCGCCCGTCCAAATGAGCAGCACCGTCTGGGTGAGAGCACTTGGGGACGGCAGGGCACAAAGAGCAGAAGGCGGCTGTTGAGCCGGGCTTGCTACGCACAAAGCCAATCTGCTCCTTCAGGCTGCAGGGAACTAATTCTCACTTCAGGCAACCACAGGAAAAGTAAACAGAAGCTGTAGACGCAGCCGTATCTATTAAAATATAGCGCTGCTTAGTAACAAAAGCAATTGGAGTTCACAAGTTAATATATTTTGCAGGTAGGGCTAATTTTATGTTAAATCACTAAGCTGTGCTTTAACCTTAGCTAGGCTCATTATATCCTTTAAGTAGTTCAAATTTCCAGATAACCAGCAGCAGAACCAGGTAAGCAGGCAAAATTAGCGTGGCTGGGAAAAACTGTATCTGTCACACAGGTCTGGTTCCCACACACTCTGGTTACATCATTACTTAGTCTGTTAACTAGGAAACCAATTAGGCCAGAGAGCTACCATCAGGTGACCAAAACACGAAAAAGCACAAGAAATCCTACCCGAAAGATGGGATTTCAGCAGAGGCCCTCAGATAGCTGACTCCTCTTCTGCTGCACTGCAATTTTCGTATTTCGTTTCACCTCTGCTGAGCTCTGAAGTCCCACAGATTGATCTCTGAAGCAACCTTGTCCCCCCCCGCTCCCGCCACTGCCACCAGGTGCATTGAGAAAATTATTTCCTGCATCAAAAATTACACAAAATTATGTAATAATTTCTCTCATTTATCCTGGACAATTTCCTGCTTCCCGCACACCTTTTAATTTTCAGGGTAAGCACAAGGCAATAGCTACAGAATGACTTCTATCCTCAGTTCTCCATGGGTAATACTACGCTCATCTGGAAGAAAAGGGGTGTGCAAGAGCTGCACACAGGTAAGGCTTTGGAGTACAAACACCTTCAACAACTAATATTTGTTTTACGCCAACGCTGGAGGCATTTCTCCGGCACGGAGGCACTTTTACAAAGGCAGCCGCGCTCACCCGCCAACGAAAACCCTGCGTGGGCAGCGGAGGCAGCACCACCTCTGAGCACACATCAAAGCCGAGTCCTGCAAGCCTGTGTAAGAAGGGAGGAGGCACATACATCTAAATAAACACACCTAACCTCTGCACTGCATCATCTACCTGGATGTACTTTTATTGCATGTCTGAAAAAACACAGGAAATGAGTCGACTGGGTTGTGCAGCTCTATATATTTACCTCTACACGCATTATAGACACGTACGTGTGTGTGTATATATATACATTGCATACAACAAATGATGCAGATTTTTTCAACCTTGCACGTGCAGGGGTATATTCCTGAACCTGGCACTGCCTAAAGAGTTCAGTGACTTTGCCAAGTCCTTGCTCATATCTATAGGAAACTTGTAATCATCCAATGCCTGCACTGCAGGCCAAGGGCATGAGCTTTCCCTGTGCTCTTGTTTGACTTCGCTGTTTTGTAGGACAATGAG
>NW_010581286.1:85802-98744 GCF_000705375.1 Tinamus guttatus
TTGAGAAGAGATTCACACAAGGTGAGGGCAAGCTGAGGGCACTGGGGTTCCTCTGCTTGAGGAACCTGTTTGAGGCCCATGCTTGGACACCAGCACTACTACAGTTTGCTCAGTAGCACAATACTATTGGGGTAAAGATCTTTCTTTTATTATTATTATTATTTTTATCTTGCTGTGTTCCCCTTCCTTTCTAGTTATTTTTCTTAGTTTTCTTTTTGGTAAATGACCAGCAGGGAAATAAACTGTACAGAAATACTTTCCTTTGCGATGATTTTGCTGAGCAGATGATTCGATCCTGGTGCACAGAAGAGCAATGCAGTCTCTGCCGGACGCTTGCCAACGGAGGGAACGAGGCTCCCGCATGTTTTCCAGCACAGGCACCTCATTATTAATTCATGCTCCAGGTCCTCTGTACATGCTGTTACTAATATTAGGTTTCAACAGAGTAATGAGCAACAGCAATAGACTGACTATCTTAATATATTTAAATGTTTGAAATATTGCATTTGAGCTTGGATTTTTAATTAGGGCTTGGCCAGGGTATTGACAATCTTTCTACTGTTTTGCAGACAGCAAGTAAATAAGATAGGGATTGTTCCAAACTGAACACTGAAAGTCAGTCTGATTTGGGGTATGGATCTGAAACACAACACCAAACTCTTGAAGGCGTGAGGGAAGTTTGCCTCTAGGTTCTGCCGTCAGACTTTGGCCCATCACTGTCCTAAGGGAAACTTTTGATATGGGTCTACAGCAAAAGTAAACAGCCTTGAGAGCAGCTCTCAATGGTACTCTCTGCAGAAAGCTGCCTATGGACAGTTTGATACTTGTAAGGATGCCACTGCTGTTAAATAAAGGAGATATGGCATAGTAGATGACAGAGAAAAGGGCTTGTTTAGGTATAATTCTATGCCATAATGATATATACAGTAGGGAAAAAAAAAAAAAAGGGCAAGCTGTGGGTCTGAAAACCCTGCAGGGCTTCAAAGCTCTTTCCATGGCTGTGCTTCAGACAGGAGCATAGGTCAGCATCCCTTCCTTCGTTGGATATACATCTATTAAAGGGCTCATTTAAAATTTAAGCTGGGCGAAGGGCTAGAGCCGTTTCTGTGTGAGCTGCTGTGCACGTTGCTGAATGTATTCCCTTTGAGAGGAGTTCGCAACGAAGAGTCCCGAGCTCTGGAACTCACTCCTCCCACTTGGTCTGTTGGAGCCTGAATACATTGACCTATGGGGCACATTGCAAAGCCTAACTATTTTCCCAGGATTTTTCTGAATGAATGACTTGAGTAGGTAGAGAGAAGACCATTTCATTTGTACAGTACGTGGAGGGTTTTAATTAATAATGTTCCCATTTGAAGGTCTATTGTATTTTAAAAAGTGCTTTGTATGTATGCCTAGAGCATCGGATAACTGCGTTTTTCTTTCCAATTAAAAAACAAAAAACAAACCCTCACAACAATGTGCAATTGCTGCAATGTGGCACTGATCTTCTTTTCATGATTCCTGTTTACAGTGTCTAGCAAAGTGCCTTTCCTCTGACCTGTGGCTTCTACAGGCCAGAGCCTAGAGAGCACCCTACGAATGATGACAGGTCTCAGGAGATGAAGCTTTGCATCACATGGAGGGTTTGATACTTCCAACTATCAGGGAGATACTTCAACTACTCCCTGTAAAGGGAGTACAAGAGGATACTTCAAAGGGAGTACAGGGGGATAGTTCAAACTATCTCCCTGTAAAGTTGGGCATGTTCTCGTATGGCGAGTGACATTAAAGAAATGCCAAGGGACTTCAAGGAGTCTTTACCTTCCTGGAATTGGAATGCTTCTTGAGCGGATGGGTCTTTTCTTGGACATGTTGGGATTTCCTACTTTTAGAACAAGAGAATCAGTCTGGTGAGTCTTCTCATGACAGGAAGGTTTCTTTGTTTGAAACATAAGGTCCTGATGGAATAGATAGTGAAGTTGGGACTGGTCCCTAAGTTTGAGGTCTAAGTAAGCACTTTTTGGTGTTTTTTTCTTTTCTTTTCTTTTTTTTTTTTTTTGTAAAAACAGTTCTTGCTATAAAAGATGCTACGTTGTAATTCCACAGAACTGTGATATTCCCACAAAGTTGTGGGAAAGGCTTTGTCCCTTCTCTAAACATCACCTGAAAGATTACTGTTTTCACTTCAGCTTTCTATTTCAAAATTTCTTTGAATTTTGAAATTTATGAGCTATTTGAGTTGTTGAGCCCAGCCGCTGGCCTGTGGCTCTGACTCGTGGGAATGTTTCTACATACCCAGCTCTCTTCCCCTGTGGCAGCAGTGGGCAGCTGGTCACACAGTAGGTGCTTCCAAAACAACCCAGTGCATCCTCGAGCGCCTGGTCCCCACCTGCCCCAGAAATGCTCGTGAAGAACAGGTCACCTTCAGCTGTGTATGCATTCGCAGAGCAGGCACGGGGCAGAGGGCATCATCCTATTAACACAGCCACTTAAGCCTCATTTTTCTGATTTTCATTTTGCTGAGTATTAAGCTATTTATTTACTTATTTAACTTCCAGCTGACCAAGTGATACATCTTTTGAGAAGATACATGAGGGCTTTACCAGCAAACCGGAACACTATTGCACAGCTTTCATTGCATTTAAGCTGTTTTCCTGATGAAGAGAGTTGTTGTGCAAAGACAAGCACCTAAGAACTTTTCCTACACACTCTATTTGTCATTTTTGTTTTAGGTTTCTTTTTTCCTTTTTTTGTTGTTGCTGTTTACTTGGATCAGAGGAGAAAAGCATTACCCCATCTTAAAGCCATAAAAAAATCATCTTGCCACCTCTGTTTTTCCATTCCTTTTTTCTGAATAGGAATGGAATAGCTACCAAAATTCATTTTTAATTAGACAATGCAATGTGCAGTCAAATTCTAGATAGCTATGTGGCCTTCCTTCGCATGATCGGGCAAGCAAGGAGCAAAGGAGCAGCAGAACTCAAACTTGTCTTTAGAAGCTGGATCTGAAATGACTTTGAGAAACATCATGGACAAGCACCACATTTTTCATTGTCTCTGAAAGTCCCATGAGAATCCTACACTTAAATCAAGTATTGTACAAGCTTCCTCACGTAGCACTGCAAACGCACCACAACCCTGACCTGCAGTGCTCTTGTATGTCTGTCTCTCAAGACAGGCTGCAAAGACTGTTCTGAAATGTAAGAGCTCAAATTTGTACAAATTCTTCCCTCACCCAAGGATGCAAAAAAATCATTTACAAAGAGAGGGCTGGATTTAGCTTTAAGCCAGGCTAAGGCTCCAATTTCCAAAAGAAAAAGGCTGATGAGATGCACAACCCCACTGAGTAACTAATCTATTGCAGAGACAATGAACAGCATCTCATTCTACTTCTACATTTTTTAGATATATGACACAGTATTAAAGTCCTTGAATTTTTCATTACTTTTGCAGTCCATGGAATCCCAAGAATGTTTTGCTTGGGAAAACCCCATACTTTGCAGAATGAATTACTGCAAGTGCAAACACACACAAGACAGGAACATTTTTAGATCTGAAAGCGTCTTCTATATATAAATATAAACATGTTAAAAAAAAAAACCTGATTCACAACAAACTGCTCATAAGCAACTAAGAATTATATTCAAATAAACCAGGTACACAGACATATTTAAAATACCTAACAGTCCCTATAGTTGTTTAGATGTGCTTGCTACTTCCAGCAATGGGATGCCACCAAGCATATCTTACTGCAGTTCCCCTTCCCTTGAGGCGCTGCTTTTTAAGCTACTTAATCGAACAAATGTTATGGTAGAGGGTATTATTACAGTATTATTGATTCCATTTTGTAAATACAGATTTGCATGTAAAGCACAAGGGGTATGATAGGCAACTTCTCCTCTCTGATCACACTGAGTTTGGAGATATCTGTGAGTCAAACTTAGAAAAATTCTGGAGAGAAACAGGAGTCGCCGCTAACGCCAGAGTCTACAGCATCCAGACAACACCCGTGTTGTTTCTCCTCTACAAAATAACCAGCCACACAGCTGGTGATAATCCAATACGGACAGGCAACTACCTTCTAACACCAGAAAAACAGAAGTGATAATGATGGGAAATGTGTGCAATGGCTTACCACGAATGTTTATCACAAGTTGGACTACAGTTGGACTGTAGTTTTAGTGCTCCCAGTTCTGCAGTACCCATGGATACTCGGATGGAAAATGGGTATATCAAGCCACAGTTGCTATCTCATCTGGCTGAGAGGTTGCTAGATAGCCATCATTTTGCTATGAGCTTCACAAATGCTGCTTCCAGATTCAAATGCTGCAAAATATTTTACATGAGTCTGAACAAAGAGGTTCCAGCTGCTCCAGACTGAAGCAACACGTTTGCTTCCTTCTCCCTTCCATCTCTTAGCTCATTCATGCTGACAGCGGATATAATTGCTCTCTGTAAATACATTCAGGTTAGGCACTAAAGTGAGACAAGCGATACTTAAGCAAATGGATAAAGATGACACAAATTACAAATGAGCAATACATAAACTCAGCCCAGAAATTTAAGTTTCTGGTCAACAGAAATCAAAAGTTCTAAAACAGCCCTACATTAAATATAAGAAGAAAAACCAGAAGCTTTATATGGAGCTTAATAAATGCATGATTATGAGATATGGTTGTTCATATCAGTGGAGAATTGAACCTGTTAATCCTGGAGGTCCCTTCCAGCCCTAAGGAAATAGCGATCACAAAGTATTAATCACTGAGCAGAGTTGTTATTAGTCCACTATGTTATTTTCATTGAAGGTCTTTTGCAATCTGATTTTGTGGCTTTCAAACAAAGCTGTTCTTGCAAAACCTCTTAGAGATTCTCTTTGGCCAAATTTTAGATCCAACACTAACCCTTTTCTTTGTTGATTTGCTAAATATCTTCTGCCTGAGCAAGATCATCCCCAATTTTTTGTCCTCCTTAACTTGTGTGACTATCTGTGGAGGCATTTTTCTCACCCACCGTTTGCAACACTGAGTCTCACAGGGTTCTGCTCTGACCCTTTTCTCATGTCTCTTTAGCACTGACCTGCAAGCTCTGTCACTGCCATCACTCTATTCCAAAATATCTTTATTTACCTTTAACTTCTGCAATGGACAACTACCTATCAGCTGAAACTATGTGTAGTAAATTAGAGCGCTAAACCATCCCACACAGTGGCTTCGTTTTCTGCTTAGTGTGGACAATATGGCCTCTGGCTCAGGCACCTGCTGCCGAACTAACAGCAACCAGCGAGAGCACTGTTGAGATTAAGAAGCTAGGCCAGGAGGTGGAGGCTTTTGCTCAAAGCCTGGGCATATGAACATAGCTGTGCAGTTTGCTTTTGGCAGCCTGCTTGGGAAGCAGGTATGGCATTAACACCCATCCATGCAAAATGCTGCTGCAAAGACCATCTTCCCAGCCAATTGCTTTCACTGCGTCACTCATTTTAGGAAACTCTCAGCTACATTTGCCCTCTTTATCCTCCCTTGTAAAATCCTGCTTTTACTTTCAAACATGTTCACATTTCACCCACCTTGTTCAGCACTGAGACATGAGCTCCTGCAGGAGCCTCCTGTTCCCACTGACTTGCTTGATTTTCAGTTTTGCTTTCTATTCCAAGCATCATCTTCTGAGCAACTCTCTATTAACATTGAATAATCTTCTTATCCTCTTTCGAAATGCTGATGTAAACTCTTCCTTGTCATGATACCTACAAAAAAAAATACCCCACAATTATTAAGCTATTGCTCTATGATTACTATTTATTATGCTGACCAACAACATTTCATTGTTTCTTTGTACCTCTTCCTATCTTGTCTCATCTTATACATAGTTTGTAAATGATCCAGCGCAATGACTAGCCTGTTAATCTGCATTTATCCTGGATTTAGCTGAGTTATATTGTGCCTTTTGACAAAGGCCTACTGATACTTGACATTACCACGCAATAAAGACAACAGAAACAAAACAAAACACACTATTAGAAGGTCAGAAATATCATCCTGCTGTTCCACCTACTGTAATTCCCTTTCCAATACCGAATCTGATTCAGGAACTTCTGGTCTTTATTTCTAACACCATTAAAAATATAGGACTTCTGGAACTCTCTCTGTTTCTCTGCCACACCTCATATGGATATTTTTCTCTAGAAGTCCTTGTCCCCATCGATAGTTTGCATACAGAACTAGGAAGTTTTTACTTTTAGAGAAGATCATGGGGGTGAGTTTAGTGATTCGTAAAGCAAACTGAATATATCTACTGCCTTCGTAATGAATGTAAAACAGAGCAGAAACCAGCAGAGCTGTGCTCGCTTCTTGGGTCTCCTGGCCTCCTCTTGCGGGTACCCTGTAGGTGAGAGCAAAGCTCTTCACCCTTCCTAGAGTTCATTTCTGCTCTCACTTTGTCTTTTGATTGTGTCTCAGATTTTGACTAAAAGCTTTCTAAAAAAAGGGACGGTTTCTAACAAAGTGTGCTTGAAGTCCCCATCACAAGTACTTTTCAGTACTATTGTGACCATCTTCACCACCATCTTTGATATAACCCAGCTTATACAATTGCTCCCTCAAAAGTGACCAGTCAAAAATTCTCTCTTGCAAAGGTAAAATGTCTCAGAGAGCATGAAGCCTCTCTCTTAAGCCAACAGGGTGAAGGGTAGAAAGGAAAATTCCTTCTCATGGGGAAGAATGGGGCTATCTCAGGGGAGAAAAAGTATCAACTTCTGTGGGTTGAGGTGGGAAAAGAAGTTGGGAACCTGCAGAGAGTGCAGGAAGAGGCAGACAGCAGTTAGCAGGGCCTTGGAGGGGACAGAAAGAAGGATTTTCTGGGTCCAGGAGAGAATCGACTGCAATCCAAAGTCACTGACTGCAGCCCGTCACAGAAGCAAGGACCTGCCTGCAAGGATGTTGTATGCAGAGGCAGAGCTGTGTATGACTCATTTTTATTGCAATTTTAGCCTTGCTGCTTTCATTTTCTCAGCTCAAAAGGTTACATTTCTAGCTTATATTCTACACAGCCTGGCTTACTGAGTTTAAAGCCTCTCAGTCTTCTCTGGGGAACACACGATAAGAGAAAGTCTAGAAGGCAGATCCACCTCAAAGCTCTGGCCAAACCAAAGTCCTGTCACACCTCTGCACTACAAAATTCTTAATCTAACTTTTTTTTTATGCTTGCCATATACCATAATAAAAAAGAAGTGGAAAACATAATAAATATAACTGGATATTGGTCTTAGTAATATTGCACCCTGTACAACAAAAGCATGCTAGTGCAATAATGACTAAACTCACAGAGAATAAGAAAATGAAGGAATGTGCCAGCCAGTTCACCAGGAGAGGTTTGCCAGTCTGCCAACAGGGTTCAGACTTCCTGAGCCTTTTTTCCTTCCTTGGGATAGCCTTTAGGTAATGTTTGCAGGAAATTCAAACACTTGGGAGCTGGCGGAGTTTGCCGCTTCACAAGCCCTAACAAACGTAAACACTTCTGTTTCAGCACATCTGCCATTGCAATACCTCCAGCTTTTCCAGAACCAGAGGATTAACTTTATTGTGCATTTGCTCAGCAGATCTGGTAACACAATATTGTACTTCTAAGCAGACAGATTACTCCCAAGTTTCTGGATGCTACATCTTTAGAAACTCAGTCTACTTAAAGATAAGTGTTGAATCTTGTAATCCCAGAAACATCCAACTGATGTAAAAAACAGTTATACCAAGGGCCAGATGGATGATATTTTTCCTCAGGTTATTTGGATATTCCAAAAAGTAATGGTTTTATTATTATTTTTTGCACTTTAATATTAAACAGATGCAGCTTGTTTGTAAAGACTGCTGTGAGTCATTTTCTTTTTAGGCTTATAAAATAAAACAATAAAGGATGTGGCATAGTTAGAAGTTCATTTCACTTCTATTTTACAGGCAAATAGAGACATTATAACAATATAGATAATTACATGGCTTTTTATATAGTATGCGTGTTACAGGACATCTCACACACCTGTAGAGAAAACCTTCTTCAACACTTACATTTCCAGAAGTTCGGAGTAATGCTACAGCTACGAATAAGTTATTTTATTGTATGCAAGGGTAGACGCAAATCTAGAAGAAACACACTTATGAGCATGAGTATTTGTGTGTGCACCTATACATTACAGAGGGAGGGATCAGCAAGGAATGCAGATTTTACATTTGTGCTGACTGAGCACAGCAGACACACACTATTAAGTAATTAGACACTTACAGAAGTATTTTCCTAGACAGTCAAGTACCATCTTATTTTCTGGCTTACTCTTCAAGATGGACATCATTTTCTACTGGTCCAGAGACTAATCATGAGAACCTCTGAGTTCCCACAATTTTTGCCCAACTCCACAGTTGTCGAGTCCCGTACCCCTGCAAATCAGTCTTGTTTTCTGTTATGAGCAAGGCCTGAACAGACTAAAAATAGACATGCATTTACATTGAAGGAAGCAAAATGTGATGGACAAGCCTCAGAGCAATTGGCTTGCAAATCAGTTTGGAAGCGTCTCCCACAGCCCTGGTCTCCACGTTCAGTTGACCTCTTCTATGCACGCTTTCACCCTTGAACCTGAAGGGAATAAGGGACTCTGAGTGACCTTCTTTAACCAAAATGTACACAGTTCATGACTGATTTTGTTTTGTGCTCAAAAGACGAGTCACCCTAAATCCAAAAGCTTTCACATGAACCGTCACCCAGAAGCAGCAGCTATAAAGTGGGCACGCAGTGAGGATGTCCACTGGGCTGAATGTATTTCTTCCCTCATGACCAAAGCAAAGTGACCAAATTGATATTTAAGTTAAGCAAATGGGCATTCTTAAAATGTGAAATATTTAATTATTAGGAGTATTGTTATTGCTGCTGACTATTAATTTCACTCTGCCTCCAGTTATTTTATTCTATGAGAACATGTGGATGTCTCCTTAATCAGATTATAAAGCATCTTGCATTACAAAACCTTCAGTTCAGATGATGGTAATTATTCAAGATGTTAATTTTGCCTAGACTAATAATTGCCATACTGAGTTCCTAGTCAAAAGCAATATTATTATTGTTACATTTGAACATAAAGATTTCAGACAGCATTGAGTAGATGAAAAATGTACAGTTTCCCAACAAGAAAAACACATTTCAACCTTATTTCTTATGAGAACTCTTCAGCAAATACGGAACCACTCCAACTTAGCATGGAAATAATCTTAACTGAGGAAATAGCACATACTCTTACTATGGGGGGAACTGTTTTTTGACTGATTCTTGAGAGTTTGGGAATCCAACCTGTGAGCCTGTTAGGCACCTTCTTTAAATGCGCACTGGAGTCCACATGCCCACTGTGCCGGGCACCCTCCATTCCCAGGGTTTAAACAGGATTTGGATGTTGAGTACTTCGCTGGAACTGCCGGGGCCCCGCAGAGCTGTGCCCAGAGCAGCAGAGGACCGTGTGTGTGTGAGCAGAGCTGCCCCAGATCCCCGACTTAGACTAAAGAAGAAATTTTGAACTCAAATTTGAGTTCATAATTATGAACTTGACTTTTAGGACCAGACCATAATAAAGTCACTTTCTCCTTCAGAAAGGAGTGTTTCTTCTCTATGCTTCTGAGAGAATTTGAAACTCTTTTGTCAATTTTGTCTTCTATCCTTACGAAATGCTTCTCTATGCTGAAAACGTAATTTCGTATTTGAGTAAAGAGATCCATAATTCCGGATAAGCTTCAGTGACTCAGAAGAATAAACAGTTTAATGTTCCATCCCACCGCCTTTACCAGGTTTCTGGTCAGCATACCCTTCTCCTACTCCTTCTCAGCTCTCTCCTCCCTTTGGCAAAGCTCACAGTCAGGAGCACGGCCCAGTTCTGCAGGAATATCCCAGCTCTGCATAGAACGATGTTACTAATAACCCACATGTGCTCCAGTAGCATCTAACTGCAACCAAGATGGAAATCTAATGTGTCCTGCTGTAAGCACAGTGACTTCCCATTACTTTTATAAAGTACCTTATAGAGATGTGAATTCATTCTGCACAGTTGTGTTTTTCCTTTCTGAAAAAAAAAAAAAAATCATCTTTGTGCCAAAAAATGCAGACAATGAAAACAGATGTGAGCGTTTACTTTCACGGCCGTGCAACTGGGAAAAGTGGTCCAAGAAACAGAACTCCAAGGAAAAGTAAAATTATAATAAACTCATCTAAAATATAACTATTCATCTGGTTCATATTCCATATAATTATTAAACAATATATATTTTTTACCGTCTTGAACTCTAAACACATTAAGGCAAAAAGACTAGTTTTCGTTGACAGAACAAAATAAGCAAAATATATAGTGACAACTGTCTCCAACGATGGCCTCAGCAGAATACAAACTACTGCTGCTAAGTATAAATGCTGCAACAACTGAAGCTTTATGCTGTCTTGAAGGCTCCACCTGATGAAAAGCATCTGCTTGAGCTACTTCTATGGCCTCTTTACCATAATATCTGAAAACTTCACACCTTTTATATGTTCTCATTCTGTGAGAAGCACTATTTAGCCCCATTTTACAGGAAGGCAGCTGAAGCAAACTGAGATTAAGGGCTTTAGCACCATGGTATTTAGGTACTTACATCTCCATAGCTTTCCCTGAGAAGCAAGGAGCCTGAATGCCTGCACAGGATCAGGGTCTATGGGACTCTCTTGGGGCAACAGGACAGTTCTGTGGCAGAACAGGGAAGAATTTCAGCAGAACTTTTTATCCAAATTCGGTTTCATCTCTGGTCTTCCAGCTACCAGCTAATACCCAATCACTAGCTCATCTTTCTTGTGTGCTTTTTTTTGTTTGTTTTGTTTTTACTATTATTATTTTTTTAATCATCTTTAGTTCCTAACACTTTCCTCTCTCCCTGTCTAGGACTGCATGCCCAGTGGATACAACAGCTAAACTACCCATCTCCTCACAAGCTGTGGGCACTTGTAACATCAATGTTGTTGCTGTGTGAAATAATTCAAGATAAATTGCAAAGTCTTTTCATCATTTTTCCTATTTGTTGACTTGTTGGATGCAGAAGGTACAATTGTTAAGGACAGGGCACGCTGAGCTGCATTGCAGAAAGTGGCTGTCATTTGTAAAACTTTAAAGGTTTAAAAATAAAGTACATACACGCATCTGCACTTAATAAAAACTTCTGACATCTCTTGGGAAAAATAGTGTATTCTCCATCATCTCCAAGCTCAGCTTTGACCTTATTCCACTGTGTTTACTGTTTCTGTTCTGTATATCATACACAATGATTATAGTAACTACTGTAACAGTAAAACATATATAATAAGGGCAAGTTAATAGAATGTACAATTTATGTACAGTGCTTTAATTCCATAATCTCACATGCTTAGGCTTTTGAATGGACAAGGAGCAGGATCACTTATATTAGCAGCCTTCACTCTTGCTTTTTTCTTTATTATTTTTTATTTGCTGCCCTTGTAAAGCAGAATACTGAATTTAAAAGATTTTATTTTCTTCCTTTGTTACCTCTATGGGTCCCATCCTCTTAAGGGGAGACCATATCCTCCCAGGAGCCTGTTGACCCTGTGTTGAAATCTGTTAGCTTACATGCTTAAAATTAAGCACAGGTTTGCCGAATCAGCAAACGCAGGCATACATTAGTTCATCGGTTATTTGATGAAATTCATAATGATTTTTAATAACTTCTTTGATGAGTGTTTGTGTATTTATTACTTGGCTCTATTTCAGTGCTCTTGCTTGGGTAATGTATGCTTTGAGATTATTTTCATTTTACCACACTGGTAATATGCACTAATCATGTTTTATCTTGTTGTAAGTAAATAACTAGGCTATTGCACAGAGCTGTTTGATCAGTGTAACATGATTTAAGAGAATGGCTATGCCTTTATTTGTCTCATAATCCTGCTTAGTATTTCTATGAATCATTACAGTAAGGTGTATGTTAATAATAGCTTCTACTATACATTTATATATGTGAAAACTAGAACATTTGCTGCCTTTTGTTACAGAGATTTAAAGTGTTACTATATTTTTGGAAGAAAGCAAAACACTTTGAAAATATCTTACTTATACAGGATCCTATCTCCCTCTGTTCAGTTGTATCTTCAGAATTGATATCAACCAGACTAAGCTGCACAGTAGTCAGCAGACCATACTCAACCTTGCCATGGTCCTAAAGCTTCAGATTAGGAGTGTGTCTCCATCATTTCATTAACCTTCTCTTTTTTTATTTGGTTTGAACACACTAATCTGGATTTTAAGATTTTCAGAATTATTTTGGCATCCTTACAACCTTGAATAGGAAGGTGCAAAAGGGACCTTTTCATGATTATAAATTCATGCCTAAAAAGAGTGCATACCTTGAACATGATGTGAACACACATGTACCCTGCACATGAACTGCCAGCTACGCGTGCCCACTTCCCTACTAAGATTTCCCCTCAACTTTACAGAAAAGAAACTAATAGCTGGCTCCAGAAGTACCTTTGAAACCTGGGACATCTCACATGGCCTGTAGAGTTTTCACTGCAAATCTTGCCCATGGTTGGCAGAGATGGAATTTTGCTGCTAGTTACAATAGAAATCATGTATTTCTCAGTTACTGGATAATATCAGTGAATAATCAATATGAACATTAGCTGATAATAACAGTTGGTGCTTGCACAGTACATTTTTACATCCATCCGAAGAGACTTCAAGAAAAGGCCCAAAAGGAGTTGAACAAAGCCATCCAGCCTAAGAAATATGTCCATCCAAAAGGATCATGAAAATGATACTAATAAAAGCAGGTTATTTGGAATCACATACCTACTTACCTAACTTGAAATATTTCCTGACAGGTCATGAAAAGTCATTTGGATAGCCAACCTCTTTTTACAGAAGTTTCCATCTCTAAAAAAAGGCCAAAGAACTAAAAAAAA
>NW_010581286.1:99425-134873 GCF_000705375.1 Tinamus guttatus
CCCAAGTTTAATAATATTAAGAGAATCGTAGCCATTTTTAGAATATTTTTAGCTAAAAAAAAACAAAAAACAAACTGTGTTTAATCAAGTTACTATTTAGAAGGAAATGAGCCAAGTAAGAAACAAATTATTTTCTCATGTATGTGTACAATGTGTACAGTACCACAGAGATATCAAATCATCTGTGAATAGGCTCCACTAGCTCAATCCAGATGTTCAGCACCAACTGATGGTACAACAACTGCTTTTGTAGGAGTTAGAGTGAAATCCTGACTCTACTGACCTCAACAGCAAAGAATTTTACTCAATAGTACTAAATGATTAAGCTGAATATTAGAAAACTGATTTACAGGCATGTATTTAAAGCTTTCAGAATAAAGGGATAAATGACACCCCTTCTCTGTTTAAATGACCCATTCAATGTTGATTGCAGCTGTTAAATAAGAAGTGTCCTGCACTGAGGGATGTTATTAAAGCCACATCTGCCTGTAAAGCCCTTTGAACTGTTCATATATGCCAGTGAAATTAGTTTAACTTACCATAAAACCACTTCCTAAACATTTTCTAATGTTTTGAAACGGAGATTCAAAAGCGTGCAAAATAAATGATCTCCTACTGTTGGGCTTTTCTGACTCACCAATAACTAGGTGGTTGTTACTGGTACATCCTCTTCCTCCCATAGTAGGTGCCAATTCGGAATTGTTGGCTGCATTATTTTTGTCTATGCAGATACTGTTTTTCAACAAACCAAATGAAAACTCCTTTATCTGCACTGACATGGCAAGCAATTGCTAAGAGAATAGCTTTCTTGTTTGGCCTCATACTGCCCCAGGACTTGGGAGACGACACTTGTGATCTTTCTCATTTACTGATTATAAAGCCGATAAGAAAGGAGGAAAAAATCTCTTAATTAGGTGAAACCACAATCCTTTCTTGAACTACTGGATAATGTAACCCACATTGCCAAGGCAGTTATAGTTTAGGCTAAACAGGAAAATTTAGATAAGATTATTTTTGCCATACCCACTGAGGTTCCTTTTCAAACTCAAATAATTTAGGAACCTCTGTCCTCCTGGTAAGGCAAATTATTTGAGAATTTACTCTTAAACATTAAAACATGCGTCCCACAGGCTTAAGAAAACGACAGTTGCTCCTAGGCCTCGCTGCCGCCATTGCCTGTGTCCTCCCCGCAAATGAACAAGGCAACGTTCACTTCTAGCACCACTGCTCAACTCATTACCTCCTAAGAAGGAAGGTGCTTCACAGGGGACCTGTAAAACAGCTGCCCTCTGGGTGTCTTGTTTTGGCGGCCTTTCCCATCTGTTTTACCTGTCTCCTCTTCTGAATAATTTATTTCACCATCTGCATAAGTAGAGCACCTGGCCTAGGGCTAACTCTTTCACTTAAATTATTCAGAGCTGAAAACTCTTTGGTTTATGCCCAGATAATGATTTATACGCAGATAATGTCCTCAACAGGACAAAACCCTTAACTTGGGAGTAACTGTGCACATTTCTGGGCTCTGCCTGTGCTCTGTTAGCACTTTGCCTGTGTAAAACATACAAAAGCACCACGGAAATCCTTCATCCTCAGATATTTCCTCCAAAGGCTCTTTCAGCAGGTAGAACTTTCCCCAACAGAGCTATTTTCCCTTACTGCCCCTCAGTGACACAGGCAGCCACCGGACTCCGTGTATAAAATGCGGCTGTTTTGTCCTTTGTCCTTAAGCTCCATTAAAGCCACCGAAAACTGGCCACTGAGCCGGACTTTGTGCATGTCTGTTCCCTATCCAAGCAGGTTTTGGTTCAGAAACACCACAAGCCAGCCCTATGCAGAGCTTCCATCCATGCTCCTTACTCCGCTTGTCTCCATCTTGCAAACTCAACAGTTAAAATAATTCCTCCCTCCCCCTGTCCATAAGAGCAGAGAGACCTGCTGTAGCCCAGCTGAAAGGAGCTGCACGAGAGCTCGGCTTTGCATGGCACAAAACGCAGCCTGGTCTCCCACCAACAACCTGCTGGTCATTTTGGGATGAAATCTTCATTACTTGTGTCTGTATTGACCGTGGCTGAGCCAATGGTTCAGCTTTTCCCAGGCACTTGTTCCATCCGCTTTCTCACACCACTATATTGTCTTCTAATCAAGCTCACAAAGCCTTTGACAAGACAATTTGTTATTTCTTTTGAAAGTCTTCAGAATCTGTTTCAAAGACAGTCAGTACATGGAGATGATCTCCTGTCTTAGAAGACACATCGGCTTCAGGAAGCGCCTTTACCACTAAAAGACATATCACTTAAAAACCATAGATCTCATAGGAAGAGCATAATATGAAATTCCAGACTGAGAAATCTCTTGGGGCCTTCTTCACCTCAGGTTCCTTGTGTGAGAGGGACAAATTGTCCTCGGTGGGAAAAAATATGAAGAGTCTAAGTAAAAGAAGCAACAGTTTTCAAGGTAGCTGTTTCCAAATAGCCTTGTTGAAATAAAATGATAAAATTAATACAATTTACATCCGGGATACTATGGATTTACATCAGCGTCACAGGAAAGGAGAAAGAATCATATAAATGAAATTAGCTTTGAAAAATGTGTGACTTTTTCTGAACTGAAAAGAGCCCAAATGTTTTGCAGGTTCACTTTCATGAAACAGCATAGAAGCTATTGATAGAATAAAAAGAAAACACAGTAATCTTTATCAGACATTACCCAGACAAAACTACAATTATTTTGAGTTGGATTTTTGTCTTCTTAAGAACCAAAGGATTTGGCACAATCTGCACTAACCAGTATTGTCTATTTACTGTAGGGATTTCCATAACGCCTGTCACCATAACTCTATAGGCACTATATGAACTGTTTCATTTTCCTCTGAGAAGTTTATCAAGTATCAGGCATTTGCTTTTTGCTTCAGCTTCGGGAAATCAGGGTCACGGATTTCAAATGAAGTGCTTTGTACTCTCCAAGGGCAGTGAGAAAACACAATAGCACAGACAAAATCTAATCAAAGTATTTTGGCTTTCTGCCTCTTTTTTTATTCTACAATGGGAAAAAAAAATTCAAGGTGCGACTTGAATCCCTTCAGGAGTTCCCTTCCTGTGTACACTGTCCCTCGCCAGAAACGCGAGCCTGACAGAATGATAAAACGTGATGCCAGGTCCTCTTGCCCATTCAAAGACCCTCCCTCAGGTATCAGGTGCCTTCCCTGAGCTTTGAGGTCAATCAGACACCTCCCCTGAGGCCTACCTGGCCTGAAGGATACATCTACCTGAAAATCCGCTCAGGTAGAGCAGCTGTTATCTGAGCTAAGATCAAAGTGCCCCTCTGCACTCTAGAAAAACATCTTCCAAGCTGGGCTTCTTTCTTCATGATTCAAATGAATGTTGAATGAGTCTCTGGGGACAACAGTTGTTGTGCTGAGGAAACTGTCAGAAATACTTTATCATGAAAGTTCAGCTCCTTTTAGGGCCTTTTATTATTAATAGCCATTGCTGCAGGGAAGCATTAAACACAGACCCTATTTACTGTACAAATTGACATATTATAAACCAGGAAAGCCATCCTGCTACTTTGCTACTATACCTTGCTTTTTCAGTAAGCTAGCCCTGTGGGATTCTCTTAACTTTTGTGATGATAGAGGAAAGAATATGAATTTTGGCTTAGCGTGGCCAGGCTGAACTGCACAGAGCAGGCAGGTTGTTGAGGGTCATTGCCTTGGGAGGTGTGTGGAGGGCTCTGCTATCTGCAGAATTCATACACGAAAGGTGGGGTATTATGGCTCTGTAGCGAAAGACACAGAGTTCATCTACCAAAAAAGGCCCCTGGGCCTTTACTAAGACAACTTTGTCTTACACCCGTACAAGCTGCAGCTTTCCTCTGCTATGGGTGAATGGGATTAGGGACTTCTTTGAAGTGAATTAAGCAAATAAATTCTGTTTGCAGAAGGGGCTCAAAAAAGGTTCATATTTTGGGGCACCGATACTGCCCCTATAAAAATCATCTCTGGCTAGCTTTCTTGCTTGGGAGAAAACTCTCAAAAATGAACTCTACAAGAATCAGAGGAAACAAAAAACGGCAAGATGACAACAAAATGAAACCCATCAAGATGACAACCACCTGGAAGCAAGGCAAGTGATTAAGAGCGAATATCATGCTAGAAGAAAAACAAACAAACAAACAAAAAATCCCACAAAACAAAACCAGATCATTGCCTGGTAGCAGACTTCTAGCTTTCCACCTTCTGGATCTCAGTGTCAGTCTGAAGGTACTTCCCACACTTCTCAATAATGTCTTAAATTCACACTGAAGAGGGACATGACAAGGTGCCCCCCTCGCCCGAGCAAGGTGCAACGCAGCAGTGCAGCAAGTCATGAGGCAGGCGGTGGTGGCTCAGCCGGGCACAGAGTCACGACTTGGCAAGTCGCAAAGCATCTCCTCAGCAAATCAGAAAGTCTGCAGGCCACAAAACACGGTTTCAGCAAGCCTAAGCAGCTGGAAGCTCTAGATGCCTACTTGAATGCAAGGACAACAGTGCCTAAAAGCCGGTACCGTATGACAGATGTTCAGTGGAACCATGTGACATGCACCAAAGTACTCGCAAGACCCACGTGCTTATCTCTAAAATCACCCTCACGGTTATCATAAACAAGCAGTTCCTGCAAAGAGCTTGGAAACTGGAGGGACAAGATGATTCAGTTGCTCCTGTCCTCTCTGAAGGGGTCTCTCCAGGATGGGCCTCAAGCACAAGCACAGGGAGGGCAGACAAACATTTTGCAGCTGTTCTGTGCAGAGAGGCCGTCATTCTCCAAGGCTGTCAGTCTGGCATTGCTCATGAATATTGTATCCAGTGTGGAAAGGCAGGCAGCAAGGGGGTGGAATCACTTGCTTATTAAAGAACATGTTCTCAGAATGAGTCTTCAGATGCCATTCAGATTTCAAAGTGGTTCTTCTACAGTATGCTAAAGACTGGTACTTGCACATTTAATGGATGAGAAAAAAAATCACTATATGCAAGTACAAAAGATACCAGTGGCTTTTCTTAATTAAAAACATTCTGGCATCTCAAAATGTTGTGTTCTTTTTTTCCTGAAGTCCTTAATAGCAACTGAAGCTGTTGAAAACTAGAGCCTCTTCTTAGACAGAGAATATATGGGGTTTCTTCTTGTTAAAAAAAAAAAAAAAGTAATTTTGTAACCAGATTTGGATAAACTTCTAAGGAGGACCACACAGCAGATTAGATTATTTAGATTTGTTTTAAGAATAGTTGACATGTGTTCCTTTCCATTCTCTGGCAAGTTTAAAAGTGGACTCATGTTGTGCCAGTTCAGATTAGTACTAGAACATGAAAGGGCTACGTTTGTATCATTTTCCACCCACCTTACATTCATGTGGGAATATGGCGATATGCCGAGCCACTTCTTGTCTTGGGCAGCCAGGATTAGCAACGCATAAATACTTCACGATCTTGGGTAGACATGTCATCTGTGCCTTGGCATCAAAGAGCAGCAGGTCCCAAAGTGCTTAAGCCCTTTCTTTCAGCTTGTGAAACCACCCTCAGGTTACTGTAGAAGAACTTGGCTTTTGCTCTTACCTTAACATGACCTGCAAGTTCATGCCCTGTCGAAAATTCCCCTGGGAATGTGTTATATGTTTCTTCTATTCAAGCCCATACTCACGTCTAGGACTCTCAGTGTCATTGGATATAGCATTCATTAGGAAATTTCACTACACTTTTAATGAACCTACATAGTATCTCCTCCTAGTTATACCTTCTGATCGAGCACACTAGCTCATAATAATACTCCATCACAAAATCCTAAGTCCCAATTTTCCTGTATTTTTCAGAGAGGTGATACCATTCTAAATATCAATTATTTCAGAATTTCATTATTTTCATATGGCATTTTCTAAATCTAATTTGTTACAAGTTTAATATTAAATACAGTGCATTTTATTCATTAAAATCAAGGTTATTGTTTCATATATTTTAGGTGTAATTTGAACGCAGAAAAATGCCTAGCTATTTACATTTACACCAGCCCTTAGAAAGCATTTCTAAATAACATAACAGGAAAGTAGTTGATACAATGGTTAGATAACATCAAAGAGTGGGTTGGGAACACAAACCATGATCCTTGTGAAAACTGATTCCTGAAGAACTGGCCAAGAGAGTTCTAAGTCATTTCTTCCTTTTTGCTGAAATATAATGTTTGTTCTCAGTCTTCAAGTAGAACCTGGCAAGTCTGTATTTGCACTTGTTGATCTTTCCCAACATAAATCTCTCCATTGTAATCCTATCAACAATATGTTTTCTTTACCTTAGTAATAAAATTTCTTGTAATGTACCCTCTTTTGGACTTTGCATGAAGTGTTTATCGTGTTATTGAGATTACAGCTACAGAACATTTCAGTATAATACGACAAAAGACAATGAAACACTGCACAGGTGTAAGATCTCTCTGATCTTTTCCTTTTTTTGCCATCAATTAAAAATAGCCTACAGGTGTAAGATCTCTCTGATCTTCTTTTGCCATCAACTAAAAAGAGCCTGAGGATTATTGGAATATGCCCTAGTATGGATGATGATACATCCTTAACCAAAAAAAATATATACTACTACTCTTACAACCTCTTTGATGTAATCAACCAACATCTATCATTTTGTTGGAAATATGCCTGGATACGGAGCCACTTCTATCCTGTGATAAATACTGCAATTTCTCTGAAAAACCAGCAGCAAAGCCTAGGATGATAATCTCCCTATATATAACTTCTGATATAATATCCCGTTAGGAAGAATCTATAGAAAGTATTCTGGTTCAGTTCCCTATTTTTGGAAAAGAAGATTTTCTGAAAAGCGTACTCCAATGTAATACACCTGTCCATGTCTCACTTGCACTTTGATATCATGACAACTTATTTGGAGAAAGGAGTGAGAGGATCACCTCTTGCTCAGGCCCACATAAGCCTGAGCTGACTGTCATAGGTGTGCCTTTCCAGGTGTTATTTTGGAGGGTTATAAAACCCATATGTTTGGTTCCTAAACTCCATTGTTATCATATATAAGTACAGACATGATCTTCTTCAACAAATGAGAGCCTGCCTGTATATTCATAGATATACACATATATACACACATATAAATGCATGCACAAATGCACCCACTCACACAATGAAAATACTCAGACCAAACAATGCCAGGTGATCCTTACTGACATGTCATAAATGAAGACTGTATCTATCCCACATAATCCCACCCAAAAAACTCAAGAGTTTACAATACTCATCATCATTTTGGATGATGTCAGCTGGGATGTATTTGAACAGAGCAAACATTATGGAAAATCTCACATTTTTTGCCTGGTCACACCATATATAAGATGTTGATTGGGGTTTGCCTCATAATCAAATAGGTTAGGAAATCATGAACTTTCATAAACCCTCTCCGAGTTAAATACTAAGTAATCAAAATTCTCCTCCAAACAGGAAGTTTTCCTTGTCTATTGACTTGTCTACATTGGCAATTTAGAATTCATCTCACAACTAATGGAAATTCATATTCCCTAATAATTAGAGCCAAAACCACTAAGTATAACAACAATGTAATAATTCATAAGTTGCTAGTGCTGACAATGCAGTTACAAAACCAGTTATAGGTCCTACATAAATAAGACATCATCTTACTATCTAAGAGGACAACCCAAACAGTGAAGGAGATGAATACACTACATACTGCTTAAAATGGAAATGATAATGACCAAAAATACCAAACTAAAACACCTGAATACCTACAAACACAGTAATATATATATGTCTCAAATAATCCATTTAATGATTTAGTATTTTTACGCCAGAAAATGCATGCCTGTGCTCCTTTCACAGAACACGCAGAATGCATCAATTGTATAAGAAAAGACATGAAATGAACATCCACTGGTGCTTGAGCAAAAATTAAATACAAAACTTTGAATGTGAAACAAACAAATAAGACAATTTAGGAGAGATTAAAAGCAATTGTTGTGTTACCCTGGCAACCCAATCCAGGTGCAGCCAATCAGCAAAGTTGATATATTGTTTTGACATACACACACATATTTCTAACATAAATAGCAACAGAGACATAATAACAATAGGTTTTAAAACTAGGAACTGATGTCATTTTATCTGTGTCAATCAAAGAGAACCTATGAAAGTGTTTCTTCTATCAAATTGACATTAAGTATATGCTGTAATGGCTTTATGAGAGATAGCAGACTTTTGACAGGTCATACAGGAGATGCAAAATCTGTAATTACATTCTAGCTTCTCAGATTGTGTCCTCTAAAAAACTTCAAGAAGAAAATAAAACTTGAAGGCTGTGATATATCGTTCATTTATCAAAATAGGCAAAATAAAAGAATGCAGCATATCTGAGAATGGAGAAGAAATATTAGAGTGGAATAATCTGGCTAACCCTTAAAATAGATGCACTTAAACTTATGTCTTATTTTATGATGAACCGGTGCCAGTGAAGCTCTGCAGTGTGCGTTCTCAAGGATACTAAAAATTAACAATAGAAGAAACGTACAGAGGAAGATTGCTAATGGGATACAGAGCCTTTCACCTCTTGGGCATTGGCTTGAATCTGGACTGTGTTGGCAGGAACAGAAAAACACGACTTTCTGACAGCTGTTCACAAGTCTGTATAGAAGAAGTACATCAGCCCTCCTAGTCTGACCCTAATGGATGGTTTTCCAAAAGCGACCATTGGAAACACAACCCCCATCAAACAGTCTCAAGAGAAAACTGGAATCTCTTCCCTTTTCTAGAAACCATCATCCCAGCCAACTCCTGAAAGTGTGCAGTCAGTGAGAGTAAGACCATATTTCCATGGAGTGTCATCCAAATCAATGTCACAATTAGAGAGCTCTAGTTCCAACACTAATCAAGAAACATTTTCAGATCCCACTAAACACATTTCAACAGTTGTACATTCATTTCTTCCTGAGATCATTTTTTTATTATGAAAAATAGGGTTGCGCTAGCCTTATACCTTACCATCGCCCAGAAAAAACCCTCCTCAGAAAAAAAAAAAAAAAAAATATATATATATATACACACACACACACACACACGTCAGCAGTTAGAAATGATATACACATTCATAAAACCATAAAACTCCCAGATACAGAGACAAGCACCTTATTTTGTCATTGGGTGGGATTAGGTTATCCATTCTGGCACATCATCTTTTTTTCTTTTTCCAGATTTATATGACTCTCATCACAGCAAATGCTAGGAGTGAGGAATTTCCAACTGGAACACATTGAAAATAAAAAGGAAATAACCCACTATAAACAGCACTGAGGAGAAACAAGTGAGCATGCAGGGTACAATATGCTTCATTGTCAGGATGTGAATGGTGTACTTTTGTCTAGCAACCTATTATGTTTCTTTAAGAAATACTGACTTTTACTTGGAATTTTAATCTACATTTTGATTGATTTCTTTTTTTTTAGGATGTAAGAGCGATGGAAAGGACCCAGGGTAAGGAACAAGGAAGAACAGAATAATCTAAAAAGTTTCTAGCCACGCTGTCAGAAGCTAGTGATAACGTCCTGAAGATTAACTATTTCAGAGCTGTGGAACCTGCTTATTACAAAAGACATTGAAAGCTGCCTGTGTATCAAAACACAGTCAGGACTTGACAATTTCACAGTGCAAGGAAAAACTACTCTAGAGTAGTCCTGGAAATGTGTGTTTACCCATAAGTCATCACATCCAAATGTACGTCCTCACTCTGCGTAACATATTTTATGGAATATGTAGAGAGACAACAAAAAACATGATAAAAAGTGAACATATTGCACTGAAAAATATATTCTTAGGCATCTACATATTAGCATTTAAGTTCCCCTGACAGAGAATACATCATGTTCCTCAATATATTGTTTCACGGGTTAATTATCCTCATCAAAACACACACCTCATTTCTGGGTCCAGTTTTCAAGTCGCATATCATTGCATCTTTTCCTGTGAAATTAAAAAATTGACCAACATGAAAAATCCCATACCTGTGCAGATGCCTGTAATCACCTCTTAGGTCAAGCAAGGCAATTAATATATTAATATATTAAGGCAATTAATATATTAATATATAACAGACCCTGTGATCAACAGGTGAAGCACTTATTTTCCCAGGTATGTGAAGGAGCAGGAATTCAGTAATTTGACCAGAATATCATAACTTTTCATAATGTACCAGAAGATATTTTTTTTGAAATGAACTCTAGTCCACATATTTTCTAGTCTTATCAAACATCTCCCAGACCCCCAAATATAAATTAATGCTGATCTATATTTCTATAAACATAGTTACATTTCACATCTTCTACAGTGTCCTCCCATACATTTAAATCTCCCCCACATACTTTAGCATCTTCTGTGTTTTTTCATACATTTTTTCTCTATATTAAGACCAGCTTAAAAGAGCTTTCTCTCTGACTCGACTAGTCCCTTTCTGATAAGTATTTTCATCTAGAAAATTGCTCTTACAATTAATTTCTCTAAAGCTAAAGCCTCCAGAAGCGATGACTCAGTGCAGGAGGAGAGACCAAACAGCAGTGCCGAGCAGCAGCTGTAAAGGATGAACCTAAGGGGGTCTAAACAGCAATCCTAAGTTCCAGCAGAGTCAAATTGGTTGATTGACTGTATATATGAGTGACAATAAGCACAGTGGTGCTGCATCCAGCAGTCCCTAACAGTATCCACAGTTTGGGATGCTGAACTGCAGAGCTGAATATTTTCCTGGTATTACTTTGTGCTGTTGAACAAAAAAATCCCTTTCTTTACATTCTTCCTTTCTTCAGTATCACTTGCTTACGTTTTGCTAATGTGTGCATAGGAGTGTGTGGGAATTAAGTGCTGTGGTGTCCACTAGCCATTTCCATCACAAAATCTC
Source organism: Tinamus guttatus (assembly GCF_000705375.1). Next base: position 110,362 of record NW_010581286.1, read on the forward strand.
CCAAGAGGCTCCAGCTAGGAAAGAAGACCTCCTTGGGTTGATTACACTACCTGGAGACAAACATGAACAAGGCCGTCCTATTAGATTCAAGACAAATTTCAGACTTGAACATCAAGCAGGTCAAACCTTTGCTATTATTTAAATAAAATCTTCCTGAGAAAAATGAGCACGAAGGAGAGAAAGCATTGATACCATACTTAGGGGGAGATTTGGAGGAACTGGACGTTATTTTATTAGTAGCAATTTGATCCAATCAAATCAGAGCCAAAACAAAATGCAATACCTCCTTCTTTTATGAAGGGATTTTTTATAGAAAGCAGAATAAAGAAATTTGAAGAAAAAACAAGTCAGAGATCTATGAACTGTGTATACGCCTATGAAATTTGTGCGAGGTTGTATCCTGTACACATTGCCAAGCACAAAGCAAAGGTAGCTATGGTGCCATCCTGGAAATTGCCTTGGACTTTTCCAAGCCAGAAGACTGAGAAAACATCCACTAGCATTAATTTCTAGATCTTTCATTGAATTGTGCCAGAAGTGCAAAGAAAATGCAATAATTCGGTGTTTTGTCAGCAGAAATTTTGCTCTACAGTTATAGACTGCATTTTCTTTCTCTCTGAGACACTCAAATATTTTGCAAACACTAAGTCTTGCAACCTCATTACGAAACAGAGGAGCACTATTATGCCCATTACTCAGCAGATCAAAACAGATGAAAAAAAATCTAAGGGAGACAGGAGATTTAGAAGAGACTTCCACTTTTACCTCAAGCAGATCAGTTAATATCTTTGGCCGCCCAAAAATCGCAGTGGCTATATGATTAATTACAGTAAAAGGAATCTAGATAAATCAGAGAATATAGGCCTAAATGCCTGTCTGCTAACGGCAAGAATCGATGAGCATGCGGAGAATAAATTGCCCAGATATAACACTGACTGCAGACCTAGAAACATCCAGAGTCATTATCTAGACCAAGATTCATGAGAGTTAGACCCATTCCTTAATCGTCAGATTGTATAAGCTATGATATTACTGTAAAATAGTTAATTTCCTAAGCAGAAACATATCTTAATATTATGAACATGGGGTTCTTACTGAAGTAATTTATTTGTCTTTTCTATGAATTAAAATGTAACAGTGTATAATAGATGTAATTATCTTGTAAAAAAAGAAAAAAACTCAAAGAACAATAGATCTCTTAGAGTGTTATCTACCCCTAATTGTAATCTCACCTAAGCTAAGGGAACGAGACATTTTACAATCAATGGTGAGTACCTGCCTGTTATTTTTTCGACTGCCTATTCCTCACATTTTTTCCTTCTCAGACTAATTTGTTACATCCTGCACAGTCCTATCTTTGTGTAAAGTTGAACAGTGGTAACACGAGATGTAGCCCAACAGAAATGTAGGTCAATTTTTAACTGTGTTTCCTTGAAGTGGACTTGTATTTTACATGCAAAAGGCCACAAGTAAAAAAAAAAAAAGGAAAAAAAAAAAAAGAAAAAAATCATTTTCTCCTAATAGCCTTTGAGAGACTGCTGAGCCTGTTAGCTTAGGAAGATTCCAATATGGAAATAATGGTACGTGCTAAAACATGTAAAACAGAAGAGAAATAAGTGAGATAAAAATGACTCTGAAAGTGTGACAGGTCAGGGAAGTCACAACAGGACAGTGGAAGAAAAAACTCCTAGTGCTGATGGGCTACTTTGGAAAATTAAAAAAGCTTTGCATAACTAGGCTTTTTTTTTTCTTTTTTTTTTTTAAAAAAAACAAGAGAATAAATAAATACAAAAATAAATAAGCTTTTTGTAATAAGCATCCCTTAACCCAGGGTGCCTGACCAGCCACTTAGGCTCTTCTTCCTTTCACAGGCCCTCCTGATGGAGTAATTCCCTGCAGCTGAGCCCGGCCATGCCTGGGCTCTCTGGTAATCCCTGAATGAGAGCAAACACCTGTGCTAGCTTTGCTGCTTGGGAACAAAATATTAACCTGTTCCTTCCCACTCCATTGGGGATTTATATTTCAAAAAGGGGATGAATATGCAGACATGCTTCTGTAATCTAAAAAGTTGGAGAAGAGAAATGGGAATTCCCATCATTAAAATGGACCAGTTTTTTACTGCTGTGTGGTGCCTGTTGAAAAAAACACAGATACCGACCTATTTATATCTACCACAGATATAACTGCATAGTCAATATTTTGTTTTCAGTATTTCGAAAGACCATAGATTACAGAATTTATGTTACATCTTCATAATCTGCATAACTTAACATTTTACTCACTACTTTGGGTACTTAAGAATTACCCTCATTAGCCTTAAATTATGTACCAAGAGTAAAAAAGGGCGCAAAGCAAAAGCGGGATCTTTACCAAAGGAACAAAGTTAATTATTCCAGCAAGGTTTGGGGAATACTCAATCCAGCGGGCACAGAGTCCAGAGGGAGTTCTAGGCAACAAATACACAGGTCAGTAAAAACCTCCCTTGCTTCCAGGAAGGCAGCACGTAAGGGAAGTGAAACACTTCTGTTGTGGTAAGTTTCTCACATTTACAACATCAGGTACAGAACTGGCCATTAATTCTTTCTATCCAGGCAAAATCCCCCCACCCCAGGCACACACACACACTGATTTCTCATCTTACACCTATTTAATTTAACTGAAATAAAATACAGGACAAAGTGACTGTCAGGAGCTGCTGTGTCTGATGGGGGAAAGTATTAGGTTAGCAAGCAGACAGCGAGCACGACAAGCTGCCCTCCTGCAGGTCCAAAACTCTAAAGTGTGTCAGGTACCTGGGGATACTTTGACAAAGACAAGAGGGGGTAAGAGGGGAGCGTTCAGGTTGCAGAAGTGGGTGGGGAGCGCTCAGCCCTTAAATACGATGCTGTGAGAACGTGCCAGACCCGGCTTCCCAAATCAGCTGTCTTCAGTGACAGCAAAAACACGGCCCTGTCCCTTCCAGGACAGGAGAACTGGGAAGGCTGTCTGCCCTCTTCTGTGAGGGAAGGTGGGAGGAGGCCGCGCGGGACTGTGCCCGCCGCGCTCGGCCCTATGGCTTGCCCTGCCCCGGGCTCTCTTCTTACACCCAGGGGCTACCTAGACGGGTAGTGACTTCTGGTGACAGGTAGGAGACCCCTCTACAGGAAGGGACTCTACGAGAGTGCTCTGAAAAACAACGCTCTGAAAATCAGGTCATTTTAAGATCAGTCACAACTTGATCTCCCAGAGCACCAGCTCGTTTTAAAGCCTAACCCCCATCTCTTGGCTATACTATCTGCCTCCTTGTTCCTGCGGTGACTTTCAACACCTTCACTTGAAACAAAGCCCTGGATTTAAACCCACGCAGACTCTGCACATTCTCATGACAAACCTTTGGGGATGAATCAAATCAAAGCAAGAATGATTCTGTCTTCTCATACTTCAGGGTGTTTGAAACCCATGTCCCTCTGTATTCAGTCCTTTCAAAATGAACCTCACGGCCTTTTGATTTGTGGGAAGGGTGGTTTCAGCCTGGCACAGAAGCCTCCCTTTTATTGTGGCAGAACATCTAAAGAAATAATGACAATTAATAATACTACGGGAACACAAGAAAACGGTTTCATCTGAATCCATGGGTAAGGTTGGGTGGATGAATCTCTTTAGCTGCAGGGTCACATTTAGGTCACCTTTAGAGCAGGTATCAGGCAGGTTTCCAGTGCTGCACCTGGTTGTGCAGAGCTTTTGTGGATGGTCACCAGCAGCAAACAGAGCTCCTGGCTAGTGCCACGGCAGCACCTCGTTACAAGCCTCTGTCATTGAACAGCTGCTTCCATTCTCCTCTTGCTTTACCTCCTCCAAACCCTGCTACCAAAGTTAGGAACATGGCTGGGCCTAGCCACACACTTCTATGCTTCCATCATGTATCTTCTACTTAATTGAATCTTTCTGGACCATGAAATATGTTAAGCAATTTTGGGGGTTTGGGCAAGTTTTCCCTCACTATTTCTGGAATGCCACAAACTGGAGGGGAGAATCATTCTTATTTCTGATTTTTGTAAGCTGTCAATAAGTTGAAATCTGTACACTTGCTTCAAAGGGAGCAGATAATGTCAGGATTTTTAATTCTGGATGCCCTATTTTACTAATTAAAACCTAAGACTCTTTTAAGAGGAGCCACATATTGAGAGGAATTCCAAACTCAACATCTAAATCAGAACTCTGACTCCTGCATGTATTTAGGTACTCAGCCCCAAAATAATAAAGGCCTGGTGGCCTAAATGTCCAAAAGGTTTCAATACTGCTGGTAGCTTTTGACTCAAGTGACTCAAGCTTATGCTTCATATCCTGATACCTGCTACTCCTGAAATCATCTCTTCGTTTTAATGTTCCTTCTTTTCCTTCAAATCTCTCTTCACTCACTCCTTGCCTTCAAAGTTGGCCCCCTGCCAGCAAAATGCAGCTTTGAACTCTCTAAAAAATTTCTAAAAGTCAATAGAAAGACTTAACTTTTGGGTGTGCAGCATTAGTGCTTTCTGAATTGCTTATCCATCCTCATTTGTTACCTTTATTTTTTAATTGCTTTAAAATGGCACACTCTTTGAAGAGTTTCTTGTGCTAGATCTGATCTGTACATTAAATCACTGACATGGAGGATGCTTTACCCTAAAGAATTTCCTTTCTCAATGTCTGCTAACCAATGTTAAAAGGGTATCAGATACAAAACTGCATTTTTTTTTGACCTTCTCCACCTCCTGTCTTAAGGGAACTATATGTGCAATGACTCTCTCAGATTCTGCGCAGTAAGGCCATTGCATTCTTACCCAGCTCTACTTTCTTTGCCGACATCAGGATGCATATTTTGGTATCTTCAATGCCAAAACCAATATTAAATCTGATGCTGGCACATGCCTAATATCACCATTTCTTTTTTCTTTTTGGTGAATTTGTCTTGACTCTCTTGTACACTTTACTGGCATTAGAATGCTTACAGCTCAACCACAACATAAACTTTGGCAAAATACGCTGTACTATACTTTATGACAAGTCTTAGATTTTTTTGACACGGGCATATAGTATTTTGTGAAAAACAAGACAAAACAAAACACCAAAGTCCAAGCTGTTTTTCTGAATACTTTCAGGTGTGATACCCTAAAATAGTCAAATAAAAATTTTGTATAATTTGCTCTATTTTAGGAACCACAGGAAAAGCAACTGGTAACTCACTCATTGATTTCTGGCCTATAAATCTTCCTGAAATTGTAAAAATTCATGTGCTTCTCCCTTTGGGCTGTGTTTTGCATCTGTTTACTCAATTATCTGTTGAAGTATTAAGAACACATAAATAGATTTTCACTCTAAGCCTACAAGAGAAGGGGCATGTGAAGAGACATACTATTGTTTCCATTTTATACTAGAGCCTCAGAAATTTAACTGACTACTCCAAGGTTATTCTAGATGTAAAATCAAAAAACGAAACCTAGTTCTTCTAAGATCCAGCCAAGTACCTTAATCACAGAAATATCTTAAGTAGTTTTTAGTCTTTCTTCTAGTATTAGTTCTCATGTGCATGCAGTAGGTTATTTTGCTAGCTATTAACTGAAAGACTTGTATTTTCTTGATTTTTTTTCCCATTTTGTAAAGAGCATGATATATTTCCAAAGGAAAATGGAAACCTGTGCTTTGGAGGACCCAGAGAATGCCTGAATCTCTCTGTGTTTAAGCTTGGTGGTTAAAGTCAGCCCTTCAAACTTTTAAACTCGTTCCAAATTTTCAGAGCTGCACAGCATGCAACTGAGAGAATGATTTGACCCCAAAGATCAGGGATGTTGCAAGTATTGTTCAAGAAAAATCCAGTTGAAAAAGATTCTAAAAAAGTATAAGGGGCACTTTTAAAGTCTTTCTTTAAAAATAAAAATCATAAAACTGCCTTTGTTGACTCCTGCTGCTAATGTGCTTTTAGTCCAGCATTTGGAAACAATATTACTTTGCAGAGTAGGCAGCCACTGTCAAGGGCAGTTTTCTCATCTGTGGTCACTTATTATGTATTGTGAGTTTAACAACTAATAATGTGCATGCTACAGGATAACTAGAGAAAACCGGCTCCTGGCTGCAAATACAGAGAGAATAATTCAAAATACAGTTGGTCATTTTGGTGCTTTTGAAAATTTAACTTAGGGAGCTTTTAATTAAAGCTAAAAGTAAATGTATAGGTTGTCTTTCCATATGCAATTACTTCACATGTATTTTTCACTGCACATACATTTAACAGCTACTGTTGAGTATAATAGTGATGTCTATCATTGTCTTCTTGCACCTCTCTATGCATTTCCCCTGTGTTGTCAAAGAGCAATTTCTTTATGCCAGACCTACTTCTGATCAAATGCTCAAGCAATGGTCCCACTAAGTTGGTCAGTGGATAGACTGGGCAAGAAACCCTGCTTCAAAGAACAACGGAGAAGAACGAGGGCATTTGCTAGGCTAGAGACAAAGTTGGTATTCAGTCCTCCTCCTGTCAGGAAAGATCCAGTCCACCCTTTTTGCCTACCTGGGATGCATATAGCATCAGTCCGGTGCTATCTCTGGAAATATACTGCCCTGAAAAAAAAGATTGCCAGCTGGGCTTATTCCTAAAATCCACCAAAAAATAGGATGCTAATTCAGTTGTCTTTTTTCTTTTTTCTTTTTTTTTTTTTTGATTGCAATTCCTAATGATAGAGCAAGCACAACGCAATACAGCTTCCAACTCAATATAAGTGAATGACAATCGCTTTTCTGTTTCCACTTGTGGAAGAAATCCAGTAGCACATCATTAGCATTATTCCATATATGCCATGGACATTTTTAAAGGTCAATTTGTTTATAGAAATACTTGTAGTGAGAATGAATGATGACACCATTTTGACCTTTCTGACCTTGGAGAGCAGGAATAAAAAAAAGGAATGCACTTTTCAAGCATCCAGAGCCTCTCTTCACAATTTGTCTAATCCTACATCTCCCCTGCCCTTGTAGGCTATTTGCTGTTAGTGCCCACAATAGACCAGCAATAGTACCATTATAGGCTTCTCTAACAAAAGACTTTCATGATCATTTTCCAGTGACTTGAAGATTGACAAGATCCCCTCCTGTTACCCAGATGCATTTTCTCCTCCTTCCTGGTGATTTCTTTTCTTGTTTCCAAGGAGGAAAGTGCCTCCCTGAGTAGCGACCTCTCTCTCTGCAGAGACCTGCTAGAAACAACAAACATTGCATGTTAAACCTCCTCCACGAGGGCATTACGAACAAATGGAGTGCTAGCTCTTCTTTGATAAGGTGTGCACCCATGGCACAACTTAAGAATCGATTCAATTATAAAGACACAAAAATGCCTTTTGAAGAATGTTCCTGAGTGACTCTGAGGTGGAGAACATGGCATATATGTGAGCCTGACTTTGCCAAAGTTATTTTTATGGGGACAAAGTTGCACAGAATTCCTCTCGCAGCCTGATTAACCGGGAATTAATCCACTGGTGTGACCCTGCATGGGAAAATTAAAAGTACCCCACTGGGTTTTATCGTTTCAGCCTATTTACTGACTCTCCTAAAATGCAGCCTGAATTTCTCTTTTTCTGGAGGTTTCAGTACACAAACAGTGAGCTATCTGGATGTTGTGTTTATTTTTCAGAGATGTAGAACATTTGTACCTTTCCACCGGTATGTGATAGCACGTCTGGCAATAAAGTCCTGTATCACTCCGGCTGGGTACTCAGAAATTGAGACGCCCTTTCTGTGCCCCAGACTGTAGTTACTTCAGAAAATTTCAGCTGTAATGTCTTTGTGTCTCACTTGTAACGCGAGCGGGTAATAATACCGGCCTATACTAGCATATTTTCTGAGGGTTACAAGTATTTTGAGAACCCTCATAAATAATGGTGCTGATTAAAATAGTGATGCAAATGTTTAATCTTATTTGCTGTCTATGATTCATATATGGAAAAAAGAGAGAAGATCAGTGCTGACCTTTTCCCATGCAGTGCTTCACAAGGTAATGTGCTTTTTAAGTGTTTAATATACTTTAACATACTCTGTTTGCATTGCAGGAAAAAGTCTGACACTTTTAATGTTTGTTTTTCATTTGCTAAGAATAAACATTTCTTGGTATTGTCATTAGTGGAAGAGGAAGAACAAGAAAGCCATAAGTAACATTCTTTGAAACCCTCGGATCTGAGTTCCTTCCCTTGGTGCAGACTCGCTGATCTCAGAGGGTGGAGTGGGTCAGTGCCCAGAGGGTGACGATTTCTTGATTCATCTCCTGTTATAGCTAGAGAGGGAATCAGCAAATGTTTGCATTGAGGAGGGGATGAGTAGAAAAGATTTTGATTAGATTTTAAATAGACTTCATCTGGGATCTTACAAGATACCCAGGAGTCTGAAATCAAACTTGGGGTTCACAGTCTCAAGCTCTAAAAATCTTCTGAGGACCCTTGTTCTCATGGGATTTCCATGGCATTACTTCAAAATTTAGGTGGTACTTGAGCCAATAAAGATTTGGGCTCCCACCAAGAATCCATACCACTACGGTAGATCTAAAGATGAGGGCCCAGCTTCTACTTAAATTGAAAAAATGATTCACATTTTAGGCTGAGTCATGGCCACCATTTTACTTCTTCACTTTCCTTCATCCAAGTGATTGTATTTATTTACCAGCATGGTATGGGTCAAGGAACCCATTCTGAATGAAAAACTCAACAATACACTACTATCCAGATATTACGTAAATAGAAACTTCACAATGTTGAAGAAAAAGAATGATCTTTCCGTAGAACTACTGTGGTTATTCCATGACTTTCCTCTGTCTCCTCCAAACTACAGCATTTTCCATAGGACCTCCCTCAAAAAGATTTTCAAGGTTTCCCAGGAGGAAGGGCCAAATTCTACTGGAAAAAAGACAATCACTTCTTGGAGTCTCCTTCCAGACCCAGTCCAGACTTACTGCTTAGCCCATAATTAGTAGTTTCATTCAGCTGCCTAAAAGAGCTTTCATAAGGCTCCCTTGACATTTGCTGCCTCCCAGTTTCTGGGAATTACAGAGCTATGATTGAGGTGTGTTATGTCTGCACTGTAAAGTCGCTGTAGGGCAGACCTTTCTTAGGTAGAATCAGCAATCTGTAAGTGAGAAGCACGTGTCTTACACTGCTAACTTCTAAAGCATTAAGAAATTTGGATTCTAGTAGGAAAAAAATCATAAGAATGTTTCCATTTCTGTGACATTCTGACGGTATTTGTGTGTGCAAAGTCACTGATACTCATAAACTTCTTTAAATGTGCATAATGACAACTTGTAACTCTTCTCCAGTTATCTCATATAGCTAAGTGTGCACCCAAAGACATAAGAGGCTACTTTGAATATCTCACAGCCGCCTCTTTGGATGTAAATCTGTCTACGAGGTGGTGGTTGCATATTGTGATACACACTGTGTTTGCCAATAACTCCACATCTTCAATGTGTGTTATTTGCTTTGTATTTCCAGGCAAAGCCAAGGGTTTTTGCATATGCTGTAGAATCCTTCCGAGAAACAGATAGGTTTAGATAAAATTTTGAGGAACCGGTTGAGGTCAGTTTTTGTTATTATTTGCTTTTGATATCTCCAAATTCATTGTAATTGTAATTTCATTGGTAAATTCTATCTCTTAATTAAGTTGATGATCCTCCAATTAAAAAAGAAAAAAGGTAGTGCAATGACCAAGTGTTATATGTGAAGAGTCACAGCACATCAATTCTAATTTATAATGATAAAAACATTACTGAATTCATTTGTTCTTGCTTTTTGCAAAGCTTTTTTGTACAAGAGGAGCTAAAATAAGGGCAAGGCAGGAAAATTTGTGGCTGCATTTTTTCCCTTTTTTCTTTACTCTGTTGATCTCCTCCACTTAAGTGCAATTACCATTATCCTGAACATCAACTATTTATCCACGTCTGCTCAACCATTTGTTTCTAAGATCCTTTCAACAAAAGTACATTGATGCACTCAGTAAACTTATTAACTAGCTATGGGCCACACTCTGCTGTCTTATAGGGAGGGAAACGAAACCCAAAGAAAAACATGAGTCACTAAGTTGTGAGACACCCAGACTTTGAAGCTGTAGGCAAAACAAGCTGCTTCATGCCGCAATTTGTAAAGCATTTTCATGCGAGCAAAATTCTGCAAAAAAAGAATCGTACAGGACAGTTTACATAATACTGCATGCAAGCTAAAGAACGGCCTCTGGAGATATATATATGTATATATTCTATGGACACATAGCAACTTTAAGTTTTTAACTCATCAGCAATGATTAGTACACCACCCTGCTAGGAAAGAAGCCTTAGATCCTCTTCTAGCAAACCAACTTCCATTGTTTGCCAAGGACAACCTCAGCTTCTACTCCTTTTTTTTTGAGTGATAAATTCTACTATTTCAGAAGAAACATCCTCAAATATCAGAAGGAATAACCTGGTCTCTCTAGCAAAACCACTTATTGCTCCTGTACTTTAACCTGTTCCTTTGTGCAATTTTTCCTGTGCCCACACATTACGTTGGCTTTATTTACCCAGGGTCGAAAAGCACTGAAAAGAGCCACACTGGCTCTTGCAGCTTTGATCTGCCGGCAGCATCGTTTGTTCATGAGAGAGCAGAGCTCCAAATGCTGGGACACCCCATCACTGACTGCTCTTGTGCAGCTGCTTTGGGAAAGAGGCATCGCTTCAGTGGCGCAACTAAATGCAACGACACTGCACCAATGTCTACTAGACATTAGACAATATAAGGAGAATAATAGTAACTGAAAGTGCAACTGAAATATTGAAGGAGGCAGAAAATAATAAATGCTCCAGATGAAATTTGGCCTGGGCACATTTTTTAAGGACTAAGTGCATGTTTACATTTCTTTGAATTATTCCTAAATGCTCCCTCAGTCTGAAAGGAAATTTTCAAAACCACGATGAAAAAATCTGGTTCCGATCATTTGTATTGGTTTTAAAACCAGGCATAACATTGCAGCCGGTTCTTTTATCCAGAAAAGGTGCAACTGTCACTTCAATTTAGAACTTCAGGCATGTTATTTTAAATCTGCATTAGTAAAACCTGTAACTAAACATGTCTCTGTTGCCCACATCTTGCATCTGGAACAAAGTTATGCTAAAGGCTGATCTCTAAACCCAATATGGAAATTATATCTGGTATGTTCTGCACTTTGTAACATGGTACATGTGGACTTTTTTACTGTAGTGATAACATGGCTCTACAGCCCACCTGGTAAAAACATTATACATTAAAAATGACAGTCAAAAGAAGCCGGTGCGAATATACCAGAATTACATGCAAAAAAGGTTGCAATATAAGACTAAAAACAAACACCTACATTTATGGGCATTATCTGGCACCTTACTTTTAAACAAAGGCCTGTAGCTTATAGTGTCATTTCAAAGGCTTAGTACTGGGTTTTCAAGCTAGGGAAACACTGTAAGACCCATGTATTAAGGGCCTGAAATTTTGCTGACATTATGGAAGGTCTTACTAGCCAGTTTCCTACCACTTGATAATATTCTGCAGATGCCGTGGAAAAACATTATCAAAAGTAGTTCTTTATATATATAAAACCTCTCAAATCATAGCCAAACATGACTTCATGCAAATAATAAATTTGGGAACTTACGCTACATATGGCAGAAGGACTACTTAGAAAGCAGGAATACAATACGGAGAGGCATCGACTCACCTCACCCCTTTGCACCAAGTAACAGCAACAGGTCTCGCCGCACGGGCACAACAGAGGTGCTGAAGACGTCTTGCAGGAGCAACGCCCGGCACGTCATGTCCAGAGGCTAAATCACTAATCACTGCTAAATCACAGTGTTGGGATCCTTCCTCACCTTGTTCAGGAGAAGAGACCTTCGCCCAAAGGTTCGGCCCATATCGCATGTTTGAAAGATGGGGAGCCAAAGCAGTCCCTTGGGAAGAGCATCCTATTAGAAGGATATGTTTGTTCCTGAATTTATCCCTTCTACCAAAACAGAAAAGTTACAAGACTGAATTACCAGCTAAAACAACACTCTGGAAGGAACATATGTGTTAGAGGGCGTCAGAGAAAACCTCATTGGTTACTGAAGTTTCCTTCAGTAACTTTGGTGGCCCCTAAAGCTGGTGACATTTGTGAGGACCCTGGGGTTTTCCAGCAGTAATGGCTGTTGTCACACAAGCAGCCCCCAAACAATGCGGATAAATCCTAGCCTCCCAGCTTCTCCAATATCAAATTCCAAAGGGTCTCCCTTTTTAAGATATTTGCCTAAGTAATGTAATTACGGCTATATTTAAATAATACAAAAACAAATTTTCTTGGGATCTATCTGACCAATAAAAAGCTCATTTCTGTTCTTTTTGTAAAGTGCTCAGGAAAATCCCATGAAATAGCTTGAAAAGCTTGCAATACTGCATTTAATAATAGAGATCCATATTCCTAGTGTCTTCCAGTCTAAAGGAGTAGACTTACTAGTAGGCTTTGTACTAGCAGCTATAAATACATATATTTATTATAGGACTTACACACTGAAAATACCGACTAAAATGCTTAAAAAACCAAAATCACATTTCTCAGTCATGACCAGGTAAAAGAATATAAATATATATTATAATTTGCTAGCAAACAGATTAGTCAACAAATTGCAAACCAGTCAACAAATCTCATGTGAAGATTTTTTTTTCTTATATAGATCTTGTGTTCATAACTTTAAAACTTTAAGTAGTTGACATGGTGCCAAATTCTGGGGGTAAAGAAATCACCTGTCTTATTTCCAAGCTGCCACAACATGTTTTAAGTAGATGAAGGTTCGGTTTCATTACATTAACAGCATCTCTAGGTGCTCTTTGATGCATCACTCCAGTGCTTAGTAATTTAGTAACAGGTTGGAAATGAGCAAAGGGGTAAAATGAGACTCTGTTGCTAGGGCAACTGCTGCACACCTCTAATTTTTGAGTCAACAGAAAGCAGAAGTTGATACTTTGCCTCAAACTATGAAAAATATCTTCCAAAATACTTTGTGAATGCAAACTTAATTATTTCAAGGAGTGAAGCACCTTTTTCAAGGAGCACTTTTAAAGGCTCTCTCTCTCTTTTCTTTTTTTTTTTTTTAAAAATAAGTTAGATACGATTATTGTGCTAAAATTTGAATTAATTCATTTTGACCCCAAAGTCTAGCCACTAGACTAGCCAGTCCTAAATTCTTAAGCATAATTCTATGGGTCAACCTTTTCTTTTTTTTTTTTTTTTTTTTTTTTAACTGATCAAGAGGAAAGGAAAAAAAAAGGGGGGGAAAGAAAAAAGAAAACAACATGGTTTCATCATCCAAGAACATACAAAACTGTAGCTAAAAAGAGCAAAATGAGTGACAAGCAAGCAACGTTTCTGACTTCTCCGTGTTACAGATACGAGGAGGTGTTAGCACCAAACTGACTCAAGCCATGTTAACTCTGAACTAGTCGTTCATGGATGGTTGGAAAGTCTACATTTTGCATAGTTTCTGTTGAGTGTTTTTTTGTTTTTTGACCCAAAGTGAAACCAGAAAAATTTGGAGAATTTACCCACCTGTTCTACTAAAGCAAGCACAACCCCGAGACGGGCTGAAGTTGGCTCTGACCATGGCCTCGGCATTTACTGACTTGTACTTGGGTCTTTCTGCTCCTGGCCTGTCACATCAGGGCACAAAACCCTGCCAGCTCATGAAAGCCTGGGAAGCTTCTGGTGTGCAACTACCACAGTGCAAATGCTGAGTGACAGCAGCATGGACCTGGTGGCGCCTGCCGGAGTGGCATTTCCAAAGAGGAGCTCCATTAGCGCAGGAAAGGAGCCCACCTGAGTGACTGCAGACTCAGCTGCGCGTTGCATCCCACAGAGCTTTGGGATGCAGATTTTAATATCACAGGAGTCAATGCTTTAATAATCTTTTGCCGCACTTTAAGTGCTGTAGCATAGTGACTTCTCTCAAAACCATTTATAAAGTACAAAAGACACCATATTTTAAGAGGACATAATTTCTGTAACTTAATTTAAACCGTATTTTCACATGTTTCATATTCACTTAAAAATACATTATAATCAGTTCAGCTTCACAAATCACTAAGTAATGAAATAGAGGGTCTCTGACAATCTATGGATCACAGATGGTTTTAAGCTGTTGGTACATTTTTATTTTCTCATTGTTCTGTTTCTGGTTTGTTTTTTTTTCTCTTCTCCCCTAGACTCCACATTAGGTGCAACAGCTCACATGGCCGATAGCTACTCCCATCAGAGAGCCAGAGTTTTGTCATATAAAATAAAACAAATGAAATTCTGCCATCAACCCTGCTGCTGCGCGCGGCCTGTGCATGGAGTCATCTTGCCTCACGTCAGCCCTTTCGTCTAAGCAGCTCTGCTCCCTGTATAATCTGTGCTCGAACATGGAAAACCTCAGAAAGGGCAGCCCATCACAGACGCTTAGACGAGTATCCTAGGACAGGATGCAGTTGCCTGAGGAGGTATCTGTTTCTCTTCATCAATAAACAAACCTGGCTGGCTACGCTCACCCTGCGGAGGTGGCGTCGGGAGATGGGGGAATCCCACACAAAACACAAGCAATGGGGAATCAGGCCTAGCAGGCCGCACGGGAGCAGCCTGGTCCCAAACTGAGCACCCAGAAAGTGGCAAGGGACAAGCAAAGGAAAAACCTCTGCTTGTGAACAACTGCTTCACTTTGTACAGCTAATTGCCAAATGCTCAATTTGCCTCCCTCTCCCCCAGCAAATAACGTCGGGAGATATTTGACTGAAGAAAGATGGGAGAACGGGGGACTTTCTAAACTCTACAGGTTCAGCCAGGGGACACTCACGGAAGACTCCTTGGAAACCTCTATCTCCTCATACATACTTGTGATACTCATAATAAAAAAATGGTATAAGAAAATATTGCGTCTAATAACGGCCTGAATCAGGATAAATCAGGCAGTGACAATTTGTATCCTGTAGAGTGCTAGGGATTGACCTGGGACTCTCCCAGGATCGACTGAGTGGGATCAATGCTACAGACAGTCAAAAGAGACAAGATTTTCAACATAATATTTAACAGCTGATGTCATGGGTTGAATATCAGAATGGAACGTATGAGCTCGGGACACCGTTCCCCTGCTCCCCTGCACCCTGCCAGTTCTGAGCGGGATCACTCCTGGCATAAGACTAGAGGGAGTAAAATACAATCCAGTCCTGGAGATTTAAAGTATTTGGGAAGAATTTTCAATTATTGCTTGTATCCGTCTGAGTTCTGTAACAACCTGTACAAATCTCAGACAGGAAAATAGAGTTACTCATATAGAAGATCCTCTTGCCAAACCAAAGGTGTGAATGCTTCTGAGAATTTTCTTGTACACTTTTAATACACAGACTTAATATCTTAAGAATATAACTACTTGAAATGCCTTGAATTTCAAAAAGGCTTTAGTTTCCATGTTTTCTTTTAAGAACGGGATGCATTTATACAATGTAGGCAGGCAAATGCTTCCTCAGGCATTAAACTGTGCACCAAAGAAGAATTAAAACATGAGATTTAGAAAATACATCTCCTAATATCTCAGCAGAACAGGAAAAAAAAATCAGTGCTGGTATTTTCAACCACCTCTTCTTATATAAACACTAATGTGTTTTTATGAATGGAGCAGGTGCACCTGCTACCTCACTAACCACAAGTAGATGCAGTTGCTGCATCCAAACATGCATAGGCTGGACAAAAAGGATGCAGTCAGGAAAAATACTCAGTGAAACTTATGGCTGGGGCACAGATAAGCAAATCCTGGAAATGTTCAAGTACTGTTCAAGTCCTGGAACTGTTCAAGCATATTGAAGTGCAATGACAACAGTTAAAATTCTATCAAAGAAAGCAATGACCATTGTACAAACAGTGAGTTAGCAATACTTGAAACACGTTTTCTATTTAGTGAAATGAAGACTGTCTGGAAGTACATATAAAATATCTTCTAGGGCCAGCTGTATTCTCGATTTGGGATGGCTGAAGCATACTGGTTGCAAGTATATTTTGTGCTATAGATATGATCTAGTTATTTTATTTATTTTTCTCTGTTACACGTTCTCAAGGCTCCAGCTGCTAATAGCATAGACGCGATGACCACATCACCTGCATCCTCTGACCTGTACCTATATACACCCATGTGATTTAGCATGCAATTTTTAATTAAAAAAACCCTGCTCCTTGCTCCTTATACAATGCTATCTTAGACAACTATTCATTATTTTGCTTGTTAGATCTGTTAGACCACAAGCCTGTGAAAGCCAAGAGAGAAGGAGCCCCATTCTGTCCCCTGTTTGTGCAGAGGCAACAGGACTGTTTACCCAACTGCATTCAGCCAAACCTGTGCAGTCTCTTTGAAAGCAATGGGTGGCACAGATGTCACTGCAGGTCTAATTTGACCTGCAGAACCTTAAATACTGGTGATAATGTATAAGAAGAAAAAAAGCCAGCTGGAGCTAGAAGCAATGGCAATTAGGAAGAAACATCTTTGCAGCAGCAAAATGAACACATTTGATGGCAGAAATCAGTTAGAGACAAACATTGAAGCCCCGATGTTACACTGGCAGTCCTTTTTTAATGGGAGAATCATGGTTTAAAGAAAAAAAAAACAGTTAGACATATTCTTGCATGGGAATAATGTAAATCTCAGACCCAAGAGGTTGATGTAACTCATGGACAGCCATGTTCAACAGACAGAGATTGAATAGAAGAGAAGAGCCTGTAAGACAGAGGGAAGAGAATTGGTGAGAGATTTTAGTTTTAGTCAGAATTGAGTTTGGCAAAAAATCTCATTCAATTCTGCTAAATCGTATGCCTGAATAAGTTATTCACCCAGGCCAGTAACATCTGTTCAGGAAAGGGGCCAACTCTAAAATGTGTTTTTTCATCCCACAAAACAAAGCGTAATCTAGGCTATAAATACACATGTTTTTACTATGCTGTATAAAGTCTCTCATGAAAAAAAAAAAAAAGAAAAAAAAAAGATCTTTAGTTTAGGAATTTTTTGTTTCTTAGAGACATTACTCATCTGATCCTGGATCCTTTACATACCCAGGAGTCCCCACTGCTTTCCAAGGGATATGCAGGACTGCAGAGCATTTCACTTGAGCAAGCGTGATCAGATTCAGAAAGGTTCTTGCACCTTCATGAATTCAGAACCCTTATGATCCAGTGACGTACTTTTCATGGCATGCATAAGAACTGTTCGGTTTTTCTGGCATCATCACAGACAAAAATAATTTCAAATGCCCCATTGTCATGAGAAACTAGTGACAAACTTGAAAATAATTCAAAACAAACAAGAAAAGACATTTTCCACTATGGATTTCATTTGAGGTGCTTGACCAGGTCAGTATATCTTAGTGAGGCACTTTTGAGCAGACACGTACATACGTACTTAAGACAAAGACGATTGTACCTCTAAAAAACATTTTTAAGTGATAGATGGCTGTCGGCTTCGCAAAAGCTGAACATGCAGTGGCTTGATAGCGCCAAATAAAAGCAATCTACAAGTGCAAGTCTGTTTCTTTTGGCAGAGGAAGGAACTGCAAATGGATTCATCATTTTTTGTTAAGCACAAGTGTCAAAAAGACATTTAGGGCTCTATTCATTGGAGTTTCTGGCCCTACGCTTGGCAACCATGGAGGATCTGTAGCTCCAACGCTGAGTTCTGGTTCATGCCTCCTAAGCTTAGAGGAGAGGGCCCCACAAAACCAAAATGGACATGGGTCTTCCCTCAAAGACACTGAGACAGCCACCATGGTGGAGTAAGGCCACTAACCATCTTTTCCTTGTTGGCCCATCCTGCAACTGGCTGATGGCTACAGGTCCTGAAGCTGAAGAGTCACAAACACACGTACCTTCTAGGAATAAAAACACTAGAAAATTAATTGCAATGAGCACCAGAGAAGTGAAAGGACACTTCAGCGGGAGACTTTCAAATAAACAGAAAACGGAGCACTGTTTAAAACAAAACAAAAGAAAAACTCCAAAAGACAAAAAGAAATGAGATATTAAAAAGTTCTTGGCTTCCTAGGAAAAGGCTGCTTAGGGCTCAGGCAGTTAACTGCGTTTCCAGTTTCTGTGCATGTTATCTAGAAGAAGGTAAAAACATCGACACCGATGAACAGATCATGCTCTTTGGGACACTTCAGCCACTTAGAGGCAAAAAGTACCTTCATCTTTTGCTTTTTCAAAAACATCTGAAGATAAATAAAGTGAAACTACAACAGCTCATCTTTACTATTTACTGTTTGTAGGGCACTCACATGCTGTCTAATGTGCTTCAGATGAGTATTTTCTTTCTAATGTGTTGGAGCTGGGGAGATATGAATTTTGCCAGTGGAAGGATGGAATAAAGGGAAAAGGTCTTACTGGAAATCACTACACCGTTTATTAGCAAAATACTTTACTGTACAGCCACAATAGTTCATGGCAGGGGCTAAAATTACAGCATTACACTGAAATATGTCATTAGGGTTGGCTTGTTGCTGTCATTTTTTTCTTTGAAGAAACAGACTGTCTACAGAACAATTTATAAGAAATTTCAGACACCCAAAATATTACTTTAACACTACAGAATCATATTTTAGATGTCTTGTTTCACTGATAGTTTCAACAAGGAATGCACAGAATGATCAAACCACATATAGGTAGCAGCAATTATTGGTACATTTCAGATGAGCACAGCATGAAGGATGAGTCTAAAGAAAGATTAAGACCCAAATACTAAGGGAGAAAAAAAAATGAAAAGATGTAGCAAAAAGGCCTGAAAAGCAGGAAAGGACTAGCTGTCTGCAGGAAGCTTGTATTCTTATGTGAGGTGTAAGTGACCCAGTATAGGCTGGAATGTTATCTCTATGTGATCTCCCAAATTTCTCTCTCAACTGTAGCAACTGAAGAAGAGTGAATTAAAGTCTTAAAGAGAAAAATCAATAAAGCCAAAAAAAAAAAAAAAAAAGGAAATATGGCAGAAGAAGGGCCTTTCAATGGCTATATAAAATGTCACTGGAATGGTCATGGTAAGCAACTCAAAATTTCCATACTTGCAAAGGAAATACAAAGTAAGAATAACATAAAATATTCTTTTTTTTTTTTTCCCTTTGTCTTGATCTACATATTGCATCACAAGGGCTGACTTTTATTAGGTCACAGTTGGCTTTTCACAGATGCTTCTGGCCCCAGAGTAGACTTCTAGTTGTTTTTACTTCAGATTCTCAGGTTTTATGCTAGATTCAAGGCTGGGTTAGATAATATTTAGCGCCAGCCTCCAGTCAAAATGTCAAAAGGATAAAATCTGGGTCCTTGCAGCCTCCTCAAACAAGGAAGGTCAGTAAAAGGTTTATGCCAGCCACCTTTTCCTGCATTCAGTTGTATCTTCAACAGACAAGTTTTCTGTGCATCTGGCAGTCACCCTCTAGCAAAACTTTGTAGGTTCCTTTGGTTTGTGCTGCAGGGAACCCTGCTGCTCAGGCTCTTGCTAAGCCCCTAACCAGGGGAACATTCCCTCCCAGGGAACAGGGCTCTGCCTACCTGCCGTCTGCAGTCAGCTGGGTATTTATTTCCTGTTTCCCTCCAGACTTGTCTTAACCTTTTCCCCCATCAGCTGCATGAAACGTGATACATCTTCCATTACAACATGAAGCATCATTTTTCTGCAACCAGTAGGAATTTACCATTTGTTTTCTGCTAGGCAGTCAAGGCTCTTTTCCAAAGTTGAGGTATATGAGGAAAACCTGCAAAGTCTGAAGTTCACCTCAGAAGTTACTACCACAGTAATTAAAATAAATGGATGAGTTTTCCCACATGTTACCAGCCTTCGTTCTTGCTTGAGAACCCAGGAAAGGCAAATCTTTCTAAGACTGATCACTTTCTAAGGTCCTCAGCTGAAAAATTGATGACTCTTGTAGGACAAAGCACAACCAAAAGAATCACCTTCCTCTTCCTTTTACCCACCAAAATACTGCTGGAGACAAGAACTCCTAATATGTAAGGACAAATAACTTCTAAAATAACTTAATAAAAACTTCTATAGAATTTAGATGGAATCTGTTTGTT
Source organism: Tinamus guttatus (assembly GCF_000705375.1). The sequence goes on from NW_010581286.1 coordinate 130,462, forward strand.
GTGTGCTTTTTATTATATTTTCCCAAAAGTAGCTTTAATTAAACTGTTATTGAAGCTTTTAGAAAGTAATCATGAGTACCAGAAATTGGTCCTGATAAGGAATTCTAAGAAAATTCAAATATGAATTACTCACAAATGTAAGACCTGGAAATACCTCTGCTAGTCATCATGTAGAAAGAAGAAAAAAAAATCATATCTCAGCAGCTTTAACCAAAATGTTTTGTTTTTAAACAGAGCAAAAAAATCCACAATATTGCTCCTCAGCAATAATCTACCACCTACCACTGTACCTATTCAGGAGGAATTTACTCACAATATAAGCAGATTTATAATAAAGTCTATTGTGCATCGATGGAATAAGTCCATTCTATTCAGTAACACCAGAAAAACATCATGGATCTACAAACCCCCGCTTATGCCTACAGACAATTACCTCATCACACAGCCTCCATGCTGGGACTTACCTCCCTTCTATGCACATTTTGTTTTATTTTTACGGAGGTGAGGTAACTTTTCACTTAGCGCTCAAGGTCATACATCAGGTAAGTGATTCAAGAATAGAATATGACTCTCAGGGCCACTCTTTGATCCCTCAGTGCATGATAACAGAAATCCATCCTAGCAGAAAAAGAAATGCATGAGCAATATGTAGAAAAGAGAAAGGTGATTAAAAAAAGAAAGGAGGCACTCTCTTTTATGTGTCTTTTTAAAAACCAACTGTTTAAATACACAAATATTCCTGTTCAGATTTCAGCAGTATGCAAAGCTCAGGGGTCAAAAACAGGCTGAATATGAATCACAAGGCCATGCATTTTTATCAGATGTCTGTACTACCAGGTGCTGAAAAAAATGGGTGTTGCTTTTTCCTTAATTCTTTCTTTTGGAGTCTACCGCACATCAGTATTACAAACTGAGTCAGTTGTCATTCTAAATAATGAAAGAATGGAACACTTATTTGTAAGCTATACATGGCTGGATTATTTAATAGTCCTGTTTGCATTCTTGCAAGATTTGGCTTAGAAACAGAGAAATGTTCCTTCAATGGAGCAAGAGCTGACATATAACATATATCCCCACCAGTCATGGGTAAAGTGTGTGTAATTTCCAAAATGGAAGTTAATGTATTTGAAGGTCACTAGAAAAAAACTATATTGTGGGACATGACTGTCCCTTGGTTTGGGGCTGAGGAAATCATTTTATTTGATGGGTTACTTCAGTTACATAAGCAGAAATTTTCTTCATTAATTCAATGATTTTACTGCCTCTGGAGAAGGTCATAAAGCAGGTCCATCAGTATGTTTCTTGGAGCTGTGTGAAGGACAACGGGCTACTGAGGCACCAGATACATAGAAGAAAGATCTTAATTATCCATTTTTGCTTCAGACACAGGTAACATTAGTTTGCTGCGTGAAATAAAGTATTAATTAGGAACTGCCTCACGACTAGTTACCATAATTACATGCCTGATGGCTGATTGACTGGGTGACGGCATCTCGCCCCAGGAGCACGTGTCACACAACCCAGCTGAAGGCTTTGTGGGGCTGCTGACAACCCTTTTCTGCTTCCCTCAAACTCTCCTCTTACTCACTCGAGGAACAAGTCGCCCAAATTAAAATCAAGTCAAGTGGCATAAACGAAGCACATCTGGTACAAAGACGCCACATCCCCTGAGTGAGGGCTAGCAAAGGCAAGAAGCCTAAGTTATCATTGGGAAAGGGCAGCTTTAACATTCAATATGACATCCAAACAAGTTAGGCAGGTTTTAACGCGATCATTTAATATGTCATGACAGCTTAACAGCAAAACAGTCTCCACAGCAACTGCGACATCAGTCAGAGTGGAGGCTGCTGCTGGATCCTATGCCTGGAAGAGCTACTGTGTAAAGAAACGCAGCGGCTAACGGCCCAGAGTCTAACAGCGATGCTCAGCCGGCACCAGGCCACACAGAAATGATAAGAAAACCTGTAAGATTTGTAACCCAGTTACATTTTCACCAAGTGATAGTTTTAGTTTTGTGCTGCAATATACATATATTGCATCCATTAAGTATAAAGCAAGTAAGGTTTTAATAACCTTAGGCTGGAAATCAGAAGGCTTCTCTAGGAAACTTGATTTTGGCACAGCCTCCCAGGGAGAATACTGGAAAGAAGGAGCCTAGCTATTTCAAAATGAACACTGTTATATTTACCATTTTTTTTTTATCGCTAATTTTAAATTAAGGATTTTTATTAAAATTTAAAAAAAAATTATTAAAAACTTCTTGACATTTTTTTTTCCCCCTCAAAGCCAAATGCAGCAGCTGGCTGCCTCCATTCCCAGACTCTCCTCCATGGTGTCACTTTCAGGGCACTCAGGACAGCCTGGGATATTCCCCTGAGCCGAGGAAGAGCACTGGATGACCCAGCAAGGAGATGAGAAGCCAAGGGAAGCCAGTTGCACAACAGAGAGCAAACATTGTCCCAAAAGCCCCAGCTCCACCCCAGGACATCAGAGCAGCTACCCACTACTGGCAGGCAGCACACAAATTTCCACTGAATCTTGGTCAAGTATTTCACGGGAGCTAGAAATTCTTCATAAAGATTTTAGTTTTAGCAAATATTTCTGCCTCATTCAAACCATGTCCTATCAAAATATTCCCTACCAACAACCACGGTTCTCTGGTTCCTGAACTCTAGGATATAGAAAAGCTGGAAGAGTGGAAGTATGGAAAGGGAGTAAAAGGAAAGGCAGTTCAGATGTGAGAAGACAGTAGGAGAGGTTCATTTGGGGAAAGATTTTGCTATCTGGTGTAAAGGGAAACAGCGAGGGGAAGTTTTTTCCTCGTTTCTTACACTGAACTTTGCTTCTTGAATGCTCTGTCCTTGAAGGCTGCAGTATGCCAGCTACATACAACAGGAGCAGAGGGTCCGCCAGTGGGATTAGCAGAGGGAGATGCCCGTGGAGCTGGGAGTAGCTCCTACAGTCATGCCCAAACCAAATCTCTTCTCTTAGAGGTTTCATTTAACTGGGAGTTCAAGAGCAGCAGCACTGCACAACCTCAGCGCACATTCCCTGCCCTAGCTCAACCATTCTCAGAGCATCTTTCCAGGAAATTCCCCTTCCTAGATCTTCCCATTTGGACAGAAACAAGAACGCGCCTTAAAGTAGAACAACATATTCAAGAAAGATCTGCCAGGATTCAGTGATAGACTCCTCCTGTCTCTTGGTAGGAGAAATATTCCACTGAGAGCTGAATAAATGATTGGCGTCACCCGCAGCCTGCACAGTTGTCTCTTAAATGATGAACATGAACACAAGCACCGGGTTGGCCGTTGGTCAGAGCCCGACACTGCCTTGTCTGGACGGAGAGCTCTGCCTGAGCAAAGGGAGGTGGACGGGGCCCTCACTGGAGCCCAGGCACTCAACACGAGCGAAGCCCTTGGTCCCTCACCAGCGAGCTGCACCGAGCTTGAATGCTCCACTGATGACTGAATTGGTTCGGAATACAACAGTAGGCTGAATACCCGGCGAGGTTTTGTGGGTAATTAGAGATTAATTACAATCCCATAGTTTGTATCATGGTTCAGGGTCAGCACGGGGTCAATGCACATGGCAAACTTAGAGAGCTGTGACTAGATGGATGACGCCAGCTCAGAGCGGCTCAGGAAAGTGAAGCGTATAGAAACGAGGAGCCGGCGAGGCTGGGGACTGCACTTGCAGCCAGGGTGCTGGCGACAGCGGTGACACGGAGCTGTGGGGCCTCGAGGCACCGAGAAAACGTTAACAAGCGGCAGGGAGAATACAGCTGCACTCACCATCCAACTGCAACCCTGACTTCTCCAATTAACCTTTTCCAGGCTTTCTAAGATTCGGGAAATCTAGGGCACTGTCTTGTTGTCAAAGAAAGCTCTTAAAGAAAGAACAGTGATGAGGAAAACTGCCAAAAAGAAATAAAAAGCAAGAAAGAAAAAGAAGAAAATAAAAAAGGGAAAAGAAAAAGAAGCTCTTTCCATTTAATATGGCTATTAAATTTTTATCCAGAAAAATGTCTTGCCAGGCTGCAGCGAGCTTTTCAGGAGACAGTGTTCCTAGGAAGTGTGGAATATACGCTTGCAGTGCAAAGCCCATTTATCATTAGAACCCTTCCCCTCCTATTGCCAAGAACAATTTGTCATATTTTTATCTACAATCGAGATACACAAATAGCCTAAGGCAGCTGAAAAGGCAAATTCATAACCCCAATATGCAAAATAGACAAGTGATAATGTAGTAAGAGGGAGATACAGAACAGAAGCATTTGGTGGAGAGAGGAATAAATCAATATAAAAATACCAAGTGGTCATTTTTGGCAGTTAATTATTTGCAGGAAGTTTTTCTGTTTTAAATAAACCATTTTTTAAAAAAAAGATCATTAAACTATAAAGCTAGTTTTT
>NW_010581286.1:136564-215217 GCF_000705375.1 Tinamus guttatus
TTGAAGGGACAGGTGGAGGGATGTGATTCTTTGGTACAGGTTCTTTCAATACATCAGAGCTTAATATTTGGTTAAGCTAAACTGCACGTCTGAGGTGGTGAACTGCACGTCTCGGGGGCTCCCCACTCCAGAGTTCAGTCCACGTCGTCCTTTTGTATTTTGTTATCACATCATGGCGTTCAAAGCTCAAACTAAACAGTGTCAGTGAGACAGTCAAACAAGCTGGGGCAGATGCAGACACAAATGGCCCACATAAGAGGAATTCTACAAAGCAGAACTTCTAACAAGTCTTCGATGGACGAAAGATAGACATTGAGCTGGTCTACAGGTTGAAACCTCCTAGTCTTGGAAAGGACAGATACAACCCAAATGTTCATAACTTGGCATTGGACCAAATTGCAAAATGTGGCTTTATTGACTTTTAAAAAATACTTAATTTTCCTATGAACTTCTTAACTCTGCAGGATACAAAGAAAATCTGACTTGTAACTCTCACCAACTTTAATAGGAAGTAATTATTGTCTGTGAATAATGTTTGCTTCACACAAAATACAATTTTGTTGCCTTCAACTTCCCTCTAAAGCAGGCAGTGACCTACTTTACCTATGCAGAAATCTGGCCCCGCTTCATTCCTTGTCTCCTGGAGCCGCCAGGGGAAGGGGGCACTTCTGGCCTCCTCCCCAAGCACAGTGGGAGCTGAACGTCATGGAAGATCTTAAACATATTCATGAGTTCTTTTGACTAATCCAGTTCCTTGATTTCAGGAATTATTTAAAAAAAAGAGGCAACTCTTACAAGGGCTTGCCTTTATTCATACAAAAGCATCCTTTGGGGGCATGAACAACCACAGGCTGCTGAGCACTGATGGAGGTCTGCCATCTCCTCCAGGACTCTGCAGTCTCTGCTCTTTTCATGACCTCTTCAGGCAAAGAATTAAATATCGAAGACCTTGGGACAAAAAATTTACTCCCTCTGAATCAAGTTGCAAAAGCCCCATGGATGTCAGGATTCCTTGATTTCTAAGCAAAATTGAGAAATTCCTCAAGCAAACATTTATCCTGCAGTAAGGCCTGATCGTGAATTACCAAAAGCTATAGAAAGAGGAGGGTGACTTGAAACCATTCCTTTCATGCAGTTCAAATACTTAAAGTGCATGTATAGAGGAATCTATGTGAAATCTTCCAGTGGCTTCACTAGTGCAGACCTGTTAAAAACAGTTTACTGAGAGCTTCTAAATTAACAGATTTTTGCAAGTCTTGCAAGAGCTCTGTCTGCTGATGACAATCCTAAGTTCTTTGCATTTCTCTTTTACATCAGTTTTGGAGCTGCAGTCATACCTGTGTCTAAAACATCATCCAAAGCACCCAAATAAAACACTCAACAGAAGAACATGACAAAATTGGCCAAATGTAATAATTCCAGCAAGTGCCATTCACCTCCCCAGACTGAAGCTTGCAAACCTGGCGCAGGGTCCTGTCAAGCCCAGAACCTCCTTCCAAGCACTGACCTGTTGTGTTCAGAGAGGAAAATCTGCAGACAGAAAACAAAGCCTTAACTCGGCGAAGATTGACTGTACAGCTAATGTGGTAAAGCAAAAGCCAAGGAAAGAAGGCATCTTCTACTCCAACATGCAGATGAAAGCACAATGAAAACTGCAAGGGATCAGAAAAGAGGTTTTGCTGGGAGCTGATGACAACGAACAGTTGCCATTGCTGCAATACTGAGCATCCTCACCAGCAGGTTCTGAAAACACAACAGTCCAACACGAGGAGGTGACACCACAAATGGATCTCCAGGGGCCATCTGGATAGCCTCACGTAAGGAGATTCTTTTCTACCTTGGCAACTTTTGTGAAGACAAATATCTCAACACAGTCTCCTTAGATTACTCCGAAATCAAGACTTGCCTAGAACATTATCAGGTACATGAAGGTATGAGGGCTCTGTATGGTGCTCTACTCCCTGAAAACAGGTCTGTAGAAGTGTCTAGGAGTCCCTCAAGGCAGCGTGTCACCTACTGGGATCCACAAAAACTCTCTCAGGAGGAAATAGTGTCTAGGTGAGAATGGAGTCTTCAGGCTCCAGGCTTGCAGACACAGTCCCACTAAGTGGCATCGCTCACTGCTGAGTCATAGGAAAAAGCACTGCAAAAATGTTCAGTTAGTCAGAATTGTTTTTTTTTGTTATTTTTTTTAAATGTCAAATTGAAATATTTTTTTCTCTGCATTTCCTCTAGCATGAATTGTTTTGGAAGACCAACTTTTTGATACGTTTTGGAATTTCCTAGAGAATGGAAATTTCTTTAGCTTTTAATAAGGCAGATGTGCACAAAGCAAGATAAAGGTGGCACGGCTGAGGTTTGGACAATACAGAGAAAACTCATCAAAAGGTATGCTTAGGCCATTTTCCTGAAAGAAAAGCACTCTTTTTACTATTGACCTCAATTAAATTCCCTAGTAGCAGTCTCCTTCATAAGGAAAGGTTGGTTCATTTATGAAATACAAACTTTAGGGAAAGCGCATCTGTAAAATTCTCTGAGCCCTGTTTACTGTCCTGTGCTACAGTCTTAATCTGTTTCAAATTTCTGCTCCCGTGCAAAGGGAACCAGTATATTTCTTTCATGTATACATGATCACATTGATATATTATTAAAACAAGTTAATCACTACTGTGGAAAGAAGTAATATAAAATAATTAATAAGTAATTTGAAAGTAAGGAGCATATCCGTATTTTACTATCCCTTATTCAGCTACAACTAATATACTTTATTAGTCATTACTGTTGACCAGCAGTGGCTAACCACTGTGTTACTTGAGACTTCCCAGACCATATTTCAGAAATCTAAGAAAGACAACTCATGTTTCATGGAAGTAATTAGACAGGGCCAGTGGCTAATTATCTGGGAACATTACAAGGATGATTGATTGTCGCTTACTTATTATGAAACAGGGTATATTTTTTTCCAGAAATATAACTTGATGGCCCATTTATGCAAAAATTCAGCTGCTACATTAATAGAGCTGAAAGAACAATACTGACCTGCAAAGTGGTTCTGGGAAAATGGAAGCCCTGATGGTAGCATTTAGATCTGAGTGTCCTGAACGCAAGTAGCTACATTTGTGATCCATCATGATGATCTTATTCAAACGTCCTCACATCCCCATACCATCCCTCACCTTGCTCACTGGCAGCCTTGCCAATAATTTTGATGGGAGAGCATTTTAATGCTTTTTTTTTTGTTCATAGTGATGCTAAAAACACAAGATAAGGCACTCCGGAGTCTTCCAAGAAAAGCATGAGAGGAGAAAGCTGATGGATTTCCCATCCTCCAGAGGTGGATTAATGCCAGACTGAAGGTCCTTTGGCATCAAGGAAGAATAATGTCTTCCAGCACATGATCTCACCACGTAGAGCCAAATTTGGTCTTAAACTAAAATTTGCTTGAATTTGTTTTGGAATTTCAAACATTTCCCTCTATAACTTCTCCAAAAGCCATTTTCAGCTAAGAGACTAACAAAGATTTAAGGACGTGGAGGTTTTGTTTGGCCAGTCATACGACAGTCACTCACTTCTCTTAATCTGGTATATTTTTATTGCAAACTTCTCAAGTATGAAACTCAGTTTAGGTTTTCAGATTCAAACTAATTCCCGATGGAAAATTTCCTACTAATTTTAATGCAACTTGGTTAGAAGCACTAGAGAACAGCTTGTTGCCTAATATTACTTTCTACTTAATTTTGCAAGTGGCACACCAGCACAGATAAAAATTTCAGACCAAATCACTCTTCCATCTGTTTCTCTATTTTGTAGGCATACAAACATATGTTACTTATTTTAATTTTTTTTGATTGACATTTTCTGCATGTGCGAAAGACATATAGTACTGTTTACCAATTGAGACCAATGACCAATTGAGAAAATAAAGAAAAATCATGATCTCTAAAAGAATTTCTGCCCCAGTAAGATTAATATTTCAAACACTACTAACAATTATTTTTGCCTGATGGAAGTATATAGTGATACTAATTTACAGGCAAAGATTACTGTGGTCGTCAGTCTTAATTCAAGTTTATGCTGCCTTCTCTAGGCAAATTTCACATTCTTGTTATTGGGCATTTGACTGAATAAAGACAAGGTCAGCACTTCAAGCACTGTCAAGTCCTAATTTTTCCTTATCATTTAAAATCTATGAATAAATGGCATACATAATTAAAAGATGAAAAAAGTTTTATGAGCTATAGAAATGCTAGAAACATACTGCTATTTGTCACACACAATTTGGTGTTCTTATACACATGTTCCTATGTTAATGGAAACATTTATGCAAATCAGTGAATAAAGGTATTTGTTTAACCTGCCGTTTCTCAACGAGCCTACAGGGAATTCAGAGGTTTCTCAATAACCAGTAATATCGATGTATGAAATATTCCCACTCTCACAGATAGGACGGTTTGCTGACAGAGTATGAGAGGGATAGGGAAGGAAAACAGAGATCCATTCACCCAGGTGTGCAGTGCTCTGACTTTTGTCCAAATCTGGCCCCAAACTTTTCACATTCACATGGAAAAAATACTGTTTCTAGCCCTGGGGCGAGGCAAAAATGAGCAATTTCAATTTTACAATGGCAAAAAAACATATTTTTTAGTTTGCAGTGCAAACAGGGAAGGTTTTCACATGCAGCTTCTGTGTACTTGATCAAACAAGATATAATCAATAAACAACAGATAAAAGAGGGCTTAAAAAAAAGCCACAAACAATCTTACTTTCTAAACAATATTTTTTGAAATGGAGTAAATTAATTCAAGCTCACAAAATTTGCCACAGCTAAACTGCCAGAAGTTTCCTTGGTGGTCAAATAAATCATTTATACCTAAATAAATCATAAATCTTTAACCTTCCGTAATTGTCATGTTAGTACAAGTATAAAATCTACTTACGTACTGGCAAATGTTCATGACAGTTTTGTAAGGCTGAATGATTCATTTGCACTCTGGTATTCATATACCATAGATAGGCTTCATAAAACCTTCAATGATTATAGTTAATAAAAATGAGCTCTAGTGACAGACAGCAAAATACAATGAAGGTGCAATTAGAGACTATGTATCGGGTGAGTAATGAATATGAAGCAAATTAAAATTCTACTACTACCCACAAAAAATGGTTGCTGAAGTGTGATTCAGCCCTCCTAATCAGTCTTTAAAACATTATACACTGTATGTATAAATAAATCGTTAGGTGGTGCATATTTCATTATGCACATTATATAATGGGATACATTTCAGTCTCTCCTAAATCATGTATATTTTTCTCTTTTTTTCTAAGAGCCAATCATAATTTCTCAGGAAGGACAGAAAACACGACTCTAAAAATCCATTTTGGAACATTTGCTAAGCATTTCCTCATCTGCTTATGCAGGTTACCGGGCTTGGTCAACAGGAGAAAAAAAAAAGTGATTGGGCAAATAATTTACAGCCAACAGTTGATGTAGTAGACTTTTGCTTCATTTTCTCTTTGCAAATTTTCTTAAAACTACAGGTTACACCACATAACTCGGAAAAAAATCCCAGAGAGCCATGAAAAGGTGGAAGTGGGGGTACTCCCACATCCAGCCTTCTTCTTGACAAGTATCCTCTGTGAACCTGGAAGGGCCGTATTTGCTCCACTCCTGATCTGCAACCTGTCAGATATCTCACACACAGGTGTTGAAAGGGTGTATCGTGAAAGGATGAGAAGTACAAGAACAGTTTTTCCCTTCATGCCAACATACTAAGATGCTTAGTAGTGACTCCAAAAAGTGCACAGAAAATGCCCAGTTCTTAGGATATTCATTCACAAACTGTTTTACTAAATGCTCTCATAGAGGCCACATGATTAATGTTAAATGCGACTGTTAGAAGCTTTGGAGATGCCCCATCCTAACCTCTAGACTTTATGTATTTTTTTGCATATAGCTTTATAAGTCTCAGCCTCAGCCCAACTCTTAATAGCATGTGTGTCAGAAAAGGAAAGAATAAATGACTGCCTAGAAATGTTTAATCCTGGGACTCGTGGAGGTTCAGCATCAGAAACAAGAGGCACAAACGTTACAAGATGAAGCCGAACAACCTGCAAAATCCCGTCTCATGAACTCAGGTGGGACGATTGCATGTCAGTGCTCACTTCAGCAGAAGCATTAAGCAAAGTCCCGTTCATTGGACTCCAAAGAGCAGACCCTGGGGTTAGACGTTTCATTAAGGCTGCAAGACTGCCTTAGACCTGCACGTGCTGCTAGAGTAGGCACGTGGGAGCTGCATGGGGCACAGCTGGGCCTCTCTGCTGCTCTCCTGCCTAATAATTAGTGCACTACCTAAGACAGGCACCGAGTCGTTTTGGAAACCAGAGCACAACGCAGAAAGCATTTCTCCAGCATGTCCAGATGTTACCCACAATATCCGCAGGGCATACATGTGACACAGACATTCTCACAAAATTGCTTTCCACACATACACAAGCTACTGAAAGAACATTTCTAAGTGATTATAATATCCTCCAGTTTACCAGGATGCAGGTGGAACATGTGTCTCTTCTGCTCCTAATGAGCGTGACCCAACTAAGTCATTTGTGACCCGTCACAGAGACGTCTCCACAAGGGTAGTGGTCAATTAACTGTCATCTCCCTTCAGTGCTAGCACATTCATGTCACTGATGCTTTTATTTAGTCACCTGTTTGCGGTTTTAACACTGGACTGAAAATAAGACAAGAATCGATGCCGAATCACCCATGGATAATACATCTTCCTTCATCTCTATAGACTTCACTGGAATTAGGCTGGACTGGGCCAGGCTGTATCCACCCTGGTATCCAATATCCTTTTACCTCTTTTTAGATCCCATGCTACATGGTATAATGAAAACTCTTAAGGCAGTTTGGCATTTTACTGAAAAATGAATATTCATTTCTAATAAATGAGGATTGATCCTTAGCATTGAAAATCATGGAACAGATATATTTTTGTTGCTGGTATTGATATACTGGGATGGAACGAGGGAATTCCCACCTGTGGCACTACTGCTGCGATGGTCTTTATCTTTGATTGGGATCCATGCAGCTAAATAAAATAATTTTCCTTTTCCTTCCTTTGAAAAGCGTTCAGGTATATTACTCCATTAAATGTGTTTTCTGTATCAGTATTATTTAATCACACTTTCTTTCACTGCAGTTCTGTTTCCTGGGACTCTCTGTCTTTCTTGGCAGCGCCGCTGGAGCAACGACTACAGCTCAGAGGACCGGGGAATTCCAAGTTCCTTCCCAGGCCCTTCCCTTAGTCACCACTAATCTGGGTTTAAAGTACCACCAGGTTTGAGAGAAAGGAAAAAAAGCAGAATGCAGAGCTAAAAGCTAAATAAGACTCTGTTCTACATCATATCCATAAGGATGCCTGAAGGATTGCAATCCTGGATCCCTGGAGCTTTAGAAGTTATGCACAACCTCACACAGATTGAGAGGAAAAATAGACAGCAGAGTCTGGTTGTGGTAAAGGGCAATCGTGCCTGGAAATTGGAAAAATAAAAAGTGAAAAATTGGAAATACAAAAAGTGAAACTCCACTGGAGATCAGTTTTCTCTTTGACCCTCCTGACTCAAAACAGGGAGCATGAACAGGACACTGTTTTTTGGGGGGATGTTTTTTCCCCTGCTATGAATTGCTGGAATTACTCACTAATGCTCTGGAAAGCTCCCATAGTCAATAAAACTGCAAAAATGTCAGCAAAGGGCATTCATTAAAGGAGTTAGTGGTCTGCAATGATAATGTGCAAGAGGCTTCCCTCTCACAAGGCAGAGTAGCTTTGCCTTCACTCCATCTCTGCCTTTGGCTTCTTGTCCCGAGGTATAATGTCAAAATGGAGAAATCCTGCTCTGCCTGTGGACAAAAGAAACCCTAAAGCCCTGAGCCACAGTCACACTGGTAGCTCCTGAGGATTCCCGACCTTGCTCCTCATGAACTTAACACCATGGAGTCACAAGGAAATATTATGGTTCTCTCAAAAGTGAATGTTGCCTTTGCAAAGGTGCAGATGGACCATATTCCAAGGCCAAGAATGACAAGGAAGTGATAAAGCAGCCATCAAAAGTTTTGTTTCCTTTTCTCTGTCTCTTCTCAGAAGTGAATGAGGAATAAAACTGAATTTATCTTTTTCTGGGTTCGCTACTTTTATATACTGCAATACTTCACAGTGCTGGTTGAAAAAAAGGTAGGAAGAGAAGTTTCATTTCATAAACAAGATGGGTTTACTTTTGCCAGACTTACAACAATTACATTCCTTGGCCATGGTCCTTCACTTCCCTCTGAATTTACCATCTTGCAATAATTTAAATTTGCCAAGAACTATTTGGTGAAAACCAAACACTTGAATTTCTACTCACCTTGCCAGTTGCCCTGCCCTTTGCCAATAACAAAAAGGTTTTAAGATAGAAACTGGACTATTTAACCTTCATTAATCATTCATACTGTTCAAACACATCATCCAGTAACTGAAGAGGGGTTAATGGTAGCTAAGCTTGAGGCTGTTGTCAAAAGTAGGTTTAACTTTCTATGAACTCACTGGACACAAAGAATGCAGCCTGCTCACTATTCTGAATGTCACCAGCTCGCAGCAAACTGATGACTACTAATGGTAATTAAATACCTCTGCAGCTATTTGTACCAATAACAAAGAGTTACTGTCAGAACTTGAATGAGGTCCATCTGCCCATTTTTAAAGAATGTTAACATTCTCCAAGTGATAAAGCAGATGGCAACCCAAAAAGCAGAGACAAAACCAAAGTTCTGTATTACAGCCCCTCTCTGGATTTATTCTGGACTCCCTAATATTTCTCCTCAGAGACAAAAGCTTAGGAACAATACTACAATATAGATCTCTTGTTTCATGTCATTTTTCCCTAATATTTCCCTTTTTTCCCATAGATTGCCCCATATTTGTAAATCCTTAAGTTCTCAAGAGCTTTTAGGGGAGGCCTTTTCTAGCATTGCTCTGTCCATTCTCAGTTTACCATGGAGAACTATAACATGGTTTAGTCACATGTGAACAGAGGAAGACACAAACTTGTCTCTAACTTGGTAGGCTTAAAACTGTTCAGAGGACACTCAGCTATATCTGCAATTGCAAATTAGTCTTGTTCAGATTTACTAATATGTTGGACTATCATGACACTTGTGACTACAGGTCACAAAGAGCTTTTCTTCTCCCTAGCTGTTAACCATTGAACATATTTTTGTGAAAATCAAAAAAAAAATCAAAACAAAACAAAAAAACCCCCACCACACTAGGATTTATGCTCACTCAAGGACAAACCCCTTCTGGATTTGTCCAGTTAATTCCTTTGCAGATAGATTAACCATTCAACTATTTAGTGTCCTTCACATTACTTCACAAGCCAGTCCCTGCATGGCAGGCGGAGCCATGCAGGGCCATCTTAAATAAATGTCTGCATTTGTATCTGCTGCTGCTTTTAAATTATGTGCCTGAGTGACAGATGAAGCTATTGCAGGCTCTACCTGTTTAACATCATACTATAGCACGGGGGGTAGAGAGGAATTGTAGAAGTACCTATGTGCAGAATTCCCTCTTTATCCACGTCTGCCTGTACAGATGTTGCTTCATGGCAGCAAAATGTGCCAGAACACACACCTGAACTGCTGGCATACATGACCAGCAGTTCTGTCAGCCTATTTTGACCACTAAGATTATATTAATTTTGTAAAATTGCTGCTGTAAGCAAATACACAAACTAAGTATCAGATTGATAGTGATTAGGGACAGTGATAGAACAGTTATCATTCATTTTTACTCCTGTAGGAACAACAAAGTTCAATTTACAGTCAGATCGGAAATGTCATGGTCACACAATGCAAATTCTTTTGTCAAGGCAAACTTGTTCAAAGGAGTTTGCAGGAGCAACTTTGATCTACATTCTGCCAAATCTGATACTCCAGGTCCACTTCACTGCAGCGGCCTGGCAGAAATCATGTAGCTAACTTTAAACTGACCTACAACGGCCAATCCACAAAAGCTGCATGGTTTTAATTAAACCAATTTAAAGTAAAATGATGCACTTTCCATGTTTTGGCATCCAGATGTTCATCTGGGGATAGAAGAAGGGATGATCAAGACGGGCAGATGGACAGACCGCTGACTTCACAGACAACCCATTTTACAGAGCACTTTTTGTTTGTTTGTTTTTAGTTTTTTAAGCCATTTGTGTTTGACTATTGACCATGCTGCTGAACATTTTTAATACCGATATAGAAATAGAAAAGTTACTGGGGTTTTGTGCTATTTTGATGAAGTAATTGCTCATCCATACAATCACCCTGAGAGCATCTGGGAGGAGAGGGGCTGTGACACAAACAGGTTGCAGGGACCTTCGCACAGTGACTTTGCAGGTTCTTCCTCAACTGTTTGCAAGGGGAAGCCCCCAGCCAGCTTGCTGTGGCAAACGTGCTGAACCAAACACACTGCAGCAGACCCACCGGAGCACTTCAGAGCCCTCACTGCACACTGGGACTACCCAGGATTTCAGAGTCATAAGATGGTGAGAACTCAGACCCTGCTACTTCAAAAAGACCCCCAGCACTACAACTAAAGGAGAATCTCACTTCACACACACTGACTTTCCACCCAGGGAAGAGCAAAATATATATATATATATTTTTTTTAAAGTTAACTGAACTTTTTGAACATCACCAAAGGTTCATTTTAAGATCGCACTGAGCTCCCTGTGAAGATCTGGGCAGCTTCATATCCTCGTCGGCAGTATTGCAGCGAGTCATTACTAAGCAGGTAACGATCCAAAGGGAGGAGCAGAGCCCTCTCCTATGCTGATGCCTCCAAAAGAGGCTGCGACATCAAGCCACATGCAAGCTTCATACCCCATGCCTGTCTGCTACTGCAATTAACTGCTCCAGAGTCATTATATGCATTAATGCAGGTTCATTATATGCTTACTAGATAGTGACTCTGAAAAGAAAGATATCTGCTTGTGATCCCCACAAAAAACTCTAAACATTGCACAGCCTTCACCGGGGTGACCCAAGGGAAGGAGGCACCGAGGGCAACTCTTGCCTGCACAAATGTCGACTGAAACAGAGGAACTGCAGCCCGACAGGCTTCAGAGGCCTCATCTTCTCCCATCTCTATAATCTTTCCCCATGAGGAGAGAGGGGAAAAAAATCACTCCAAAATCTATATATTCAGAGTTATTGCAGCTCCTTTTCCTTGGGGAGCCAAACATACCACATTTTCATACTGATTTCCTCAATTAACAACCAACTCAAATACTGTGCAGGTACCTGTGAAGCTGTAACAAAGACGCGCTGCAACCAGACGCGAGGTGGCAAGAGGAAGTTGCAGCTCTGCTCCTCTAGTGAACGATTCCTCTCGGTGATTAGATTGATTAATGTGCTGATAAGCACTTGTTTCATTAGGAACAAACTGTTGATTCCTCTGCGGGATCTGTATTCACAATGTTCCTGAATGGCTTTTGAGGCTCATTTGCAAAGCTGTCAGGCTCAATGCAAATAAACACTGGGTTTGATACTCTTTTTGCTGGGAGAGATTTGTAAATTATGTTGCTAATCTCTCTTTGAAGGAGAGAAGTAATTGTTTTCTGTTAGTTTAAGAAAAGTGAACTTGTTAGATGACATGATTTGCAATGACATGGAACTGTAAGTGCACAGAATTTCTCTCTCGGGCATCCCAAATAAAATTTCTTTCTCTGAGCACATTGGAGACCGAATTATGGCAAATGCAGTTATTCTGACCCTGTGAAGGAACTGGGTGCTTGGAAGCACCTCTGCTTTTCCCAGCTACTTTACCTGGTCTGCTCAAAGGTGTCAGCTCTCTCCAAAACTCTACTTCTCTTACACCCTGAGACAAGCAGTGCAGCAAAAATTGTCTCTACAGCCAATTTCGCCTTCAAATACATAGTCAAACACCTAAGCTTCTAAATGTGTAGCAGAATATTCCATGCATATCTCCCCATAAAAGACAAGTATTTGAAAAATACCCTTTGAAAGACTAGTAAAATAGCTCTGTTTTCTTTAAAAATATAAGTATAAATGCACTTCTGGTATGTTTATCTTACCGAGTTGCTTATTTGAGTTCTAACATTAAATTAACACAACAAAGCCTTTCAAAATTACAGTTGCAAGGTTATACATTGCAAACAGCCTCCTGATACCAAATGTCAAGCAACGAGCAGTAACAAACAAAAGAGAACAAATAGGGAAGAAAACCAACTCGGGAGCAGGACAGGAAACCAAACTGGAAAAACAAACAGACAAGGAAAAACAGCAAAGAATCAAACAAAGCAAACGCGTGGCTCCCTCCCCGGCCTTGGAGGGTTCACCAGGTGCCCACCTGCCCCAGGGCTGTCACGCAGCTCCTCTTTCAAAACAGCGTTGTAGGGGCACTTTGGCCTTCCCCGTTTACTCTGTATACTCCTGACTTTGTCTACAGGCTCAAGAACACCTTACTACAGAAGCACAAATTCAGGAAAGTTAATGCAGATGAAAAAGCTGCTTGAGGTGAGGAACACAGTCTTGCAATAAAAGAATATAAGGTCTATAATACTTGCCCTGGAATTAAAAATAGCTGCTTTGTGGTGAGATACTGGTAAGCCTTTCTTATTTAAGACTGCACAGTGAAGCATCTCTTGCTATGACTGCATGTACCTGTGCTACCATAGATGCAGAGATACTTATTGGTGCTATTACTGAACTTGCCATATTCATTCATGTGCAACTGTCCAATAGCAATATGAGCATTTTCCCCCTCAAAACATCCATGATGTATCTCCATAAGAGATGAACACGAGACAACAAGGCATTTCTAGTATCTGTCCTCTGAGTTATCACATGCAAGAGGCATCTCATGGGAAGTCTCCAAACAGAACATTGCAAATACCTTTGAATTTGTAGCACCTTCTGTTACACAATGAATTTCCAGATATAGTAGGAGCAGAATCCCATCACCTGACTTTAAGCCCGTAATTTAGTCAGCTGCTTCCCTTCACAATCATGGTCTCCTCCAAAGAACAAATCAAGGCTCTGGAGCTCTGCTCTGGTCTGCTAGAGGAAATTTCACTCCAACAATTATGGAGTAAATACAAAGTGACTAACTTAGCTGGCTCAGAGAGGTACCTAAAGCTAAAGTACTTCCCCCAGGACATATATCTATAGAAATAAACTGTTAGAATTATTAATTCTAAAAATGACCACATATTTTATTGTTACTTGCTATTTAGTATATGAGATGTTTCCCTTTTCATTTTTACATTTCAATGGAGGCTGCTTTATTTGTTCCCTTATTGAGAAATTTCCATTTCCTAAATTCGCACCAACTTCTGCTATAAATTAAGGTGTCGAGTTGACTGCAGAAAGTCAGAGAGACTGGGTGGAGGTTGAAAGAACCTGGTACAATTTTTAAAGAAAACCACAACAACTTCTCAGAGAGAAATGCCAATTGATAGAGACCACAGAACAGAGAGTTCTTTGTTGTAATGCATAGATTTAATCTACACACACTGCAGCAGAGAAGAAAAAAAGCCTTTCGTCCTCTACCTGTTTCTACTCAGGTCATGAGAATGCAGGGACTGCGAAATGGAAGTGGGAAAATGTTATGCCCAAATCACAGACACACAGTCCAAGTGGTAAGCAAAGGTTACACCAAAACTGACAGAGAACCAGGTGCTCTTCACCACAGGGACCAACAGCTGTGCTTCAACTAATGCATCTTTCTTCCTCTCCAAGGCATCTACCTGCTCTGCACAGTCACACATGATGGCAAGTGCTAAAACAACCTGTGAAAGGAAGGGGTCCAGGCCCTTGGTGTTCTCTACAGAGCAAGTTATCCTCAAAGCAGCAGGAAAAAGAAATCATGCATCAGGCCTACCTTTAAGCTGCCTGACATAACATGGATGATAAAAGAGGGAGGTATTTCTACATGTGCTTTAAAAGCATACGGAATTACTGTTCCTTCATAGGAAGACTGTCTCCAGGCAATTTCTCAAGCACTATGTGTGTGTGACTGCTACTTAAGGCTTTGTGCATAATCTAACACCAAGAAAGTGTCAGTCATGGTGCTGACATATCCTGAGCTTTGAAGGGATCCTTGAATCCAGTTATGTCTCTTGTTGGTTAATGAAGGCTTTGATAAACTGGCCGGTGCAAAAGAAAAGTATTCACGGAATGGAAACCTTCCCCGTTCAGCTGAAAAGCTCTGTGCAAGTGAAAGGGAGTTTCGTGTTTGACGCTGCTTAGCTAAATATGGCAATGACTGAAGTTTCCTCCACTTTGAAGAGCCTCATATTTAGATTCTCTCTCTTTAGTGCTAAAAATAACAAAGGGAGTATTTGGAAGAAATCAGAATAGATGAACTGATACATTATTGATAGAAGTTTCAAACAGCCTGCCACTCTGTTTTGTAATGTTGTTGCATCTCAATTTTTAATGAAGTAACCTATGAAAATCTGATGGGGTGAAAACCATGACCTCTCGATGATACTGTACAAGAGTCCCCGCACATGGCTGAGCTGCTCTCTTTCGCATCACATCTGAGGTTTACCTCAGCTTGACCCTACAGTTTGCAGGCAAAACAGACAATACCCTGACTCAGACAGGAAAGGTGGAATTAGAGAGATGCACCGCTCTGAAAGAGGACTAAACAAACCAGCTTTTTCCTCTATTGTGTGGAGTTGCCATCATGCGCATACTCCATCCTATTAGAAACACACCTCCAATTCACTGGAAACATAAAACATTATTTGTACAGAGAAATCCATGGGAATCACACCACTGAGAGCATCAAAAGCACAAGAGTGTGACAAGCAGGTACAGTGCCCAGAAAAGAGGGGCAAAACCAGGTTGGAACACTTGGCATCTCGATGATGCAAGAATGGACAATTTTAAGCAACTGGTTGTTGTACACGGTTGAGTCCTTGTCTAAAGTAACTATCCCACTGTCATTTTGGCTGGCAGCTTTTATGCCCTTGGACTGTGATAACACCCGCAAACTGCAACCAGGGAGTTTTATCTTCGTTTTATCAAATCCAAAATGAAAGTACATATAATCCTGTTCATTCAGTCACCTTCTGAATTGATAAAGAACCAATATATGCTTCTTCCTTACTAAAAATAGTAAAGGTTCCCCTGTGAAAACTTTCCTGCTATGTACACAAAACGGCATTCATTGGTCTCCTGTGAAGTAATATCGGTGATAAAGTGAAATTCTTGGTGATATATTCGAGAGTTCACTACTCAGAATAAGGAAATGATTAATGAAAAATACTTTCATAAAAATTAATTGTAAGATGTGTTCACTTATCAGGAAGACAAGCATAGATGATTTAGCAACGCAGTATGTAAAAAAAGAGAAGCTTAACAATGTGCTTTGCAGAGAACATTAAGTCAGGAATACAGTCCTTAATACATAATAAAAGCCAAATTCCTTTCTGTTATTCATTAAAATGAAGGCAGTGGAGTTGCGTATGGAGATTCCAAGAGGAAAATGGACATTTGGATCTCTCTACCTGACAACATGAACAGTTCTTCAGAAAAATGGACTGATGTCTTAAGGCAGAATTGCTGTTTTAAATCTAACTGTTAGTATTTGAGGAATTTTGGGGGAGTTTTTAACTCACATTTTTGCATTTCGGCATGAAATCCACATTCCATATGCTTGTATGCTGTGACACTTTTTAAAGCAAAATTATAAAAAAACACTGTCATTCACTGGCAATTCATAAGTGAATTTATTAAGGTACAATGACAACACACTACAACCCACCCAGCTTATAATTCACTAGTGTGAAAGGTATTCCTAATATACTACTCAAAGAGCATCAGTTGTTATCGGTAATCACTTCACAACAGAGGATAATCACTTTCACAGTGGAAGAACAAGGAAAAGGGGAATAGATAGAAAGAAAAGGAGTGGAACAATAGTTGTCACTGGAGAAAAAAATAAGAAAGAAAATGTCAAAATTAGAGCCTTTATCTCCACTGAGTTATACTGCTCTAAATCCAATAAGAGCAGAGGGACTTTTGCTAAGTGTTGTGTTCAGAAATCACCTGGCTCTCCAAAGTGACCTACATTCAAAGTCATGCTTAATCACAAGACCCCTCTTCTTGCCAGACTTCTAAACTCAATTCCAGCTGGAAACCTTTTCTTCCTCCAATTTATTTTAACCACTACACATGTTTGCCTCTTTGGTTGGGATTCACAGACTTCTCTTCCTAAAATACTAAGCATCGAACTAAAACTCCTGTTTTACCATCTAGAATAATGGTAGAATGGCCTTGATATTACAACTGCTGGAACAGATTTCAGAAAATATAGGTTTAATCCTTCGCTTCAATACAGGCTCCTCATTTGACTTCTGACAAATCACTTCTCAGGTATCTTTCCACTTTGATTTCTTACCATAAAATGGGGATAAAACTACTGTGTTATCCCTGTGGACATGCCATGAAGATCTGCACAACCACTGACTGCCCTTTGCAAAGATATTGCAGTGACAGGGTCAGGCTGTAATGATGACTTGGATTCTCTTCCCAGAAGTTGCCCTTCACACCTTCCTAGAAGGATGAGGGCTGCTACAGAAAGCATTTTTCAACTAAGGCAAAGAGAAAACCTCTGGAAACTGGAAGCTAGAACAAGCCAGAGCAAGCAGAGCAAGACACACCATACGCACAACGATTCACATCAGCGTTACTCCAATTAGCGGTGATTGCACCGCGCTACAACTGTTTTGTTTTCACCAAGGGATCCCACCATTTGATATGCTACATTAGCATCAAAATGTACGCGTGCCACGTTAGCCAAGGTTGGCTCAAGTCTGAAATAAACCTTGCCAGAATTGGCCCCAAAGGGGAAATCTGTACGCCCTACAAACCACCCCGCAAGCCTCACGGGCTGCTGCTGAGCCCCTGCGAGGACTATTTGTGGTGGCAGGGACAGCCAAACACCAGCGAAGGCCGCAGGGGGGACACTACAGCTCCAGAAGCCTCAGGTTTGGGGTTTCTTCCCCCTCCCCTGCTGCTTTCAGAGGGTTAACTTCCCCCTAATCAGATATTGGGACAATGTGGAGTTTCAAGGCCCGCAGCCTGCCCAGCAGCCTGAAGCGAGAGAGTTAAGCACGATGCCCCCGATAATTTGTGTGTTTCTCATGCAGTTCTGTTTACCTCGGAGAATAGCTCAGATTCACGGGGTGGCTCATCTGTTTGTTTCCCAGGAGTGTCCTCCTCCTCAGGTACAAGTGACTTGTTGTTTCCCCGGCCCGCCTGCCTCCTTGGTGACGGATAGATGAGAACCGTTCCCTGTGCCCTGGGACTCTAACGTGATCTGGGTCGCGCTGGTGGCAGGAGGAGGTGGCGGCTGGGGGGAGAGGAGCGCAGGGAAGGGGCAGCTCGCGCCATGAGAACTAAAATCTCTTTGTGGGCGAGCGCGTTCGTGCGCGCTCCCCACCTCACCGCTGCCGCTGTTTCTACAGCTGCCATCCAGGGGGGACAACCATGCGGCACTGAGGCCAACACAAGGCAGAGATCTAAAAATAGATCTCCAAACACGCTAAAAAGAAAAAAATCAAGGGGGAAATGTTTAGAGAAAGCATTAGCCGATTGCCGTTCGCACTGCGTTTCTGCACAAGGAACAGCCACCTTGCTCCATGCGCCTCATGCTGCCCGAGCGCTCCCGAGGCCCAGCACTCCCCTCACCAACAGAGCAACCACCAGGAGCCAAACTACTACTTTCAGTCAAGCTATTTGTATTTGCAGTTATGTAATATCTTATCCAACTCACAAACTGTGGGTTTGCCAGATGTCATATTTATCAAACATTTATAGTACAAACCTGAGTTCCCGTTTTGCATCTCCTTCAGACATTAGTTTTTATATATATATATACATATATATATATATATATATACACACACACACACCCGGCAGTTACACTCCAGTAGGGATTACAGAAGCATTTTTTTCCTTTTGATTCGCCTAGTTTTCAGATGCCCTGAACTCAATTCAGATTTGACTCCATGCACAGAGGAGCCAAGTTTCACCAGGACTTGAACTGAAATCATACGTTTCTGGGAACATCACAGTTTCTACAGAAAACCTTAAAGTGACCCCATTTCTGTCAAATCTAGCTACAGATTCATCAAAAAAAAAAAAAAAAGTTTACAGGCTCCTTAACAAACCTGAGTAAAAGCTCAGTCTTGCCTTTTAATGACGTCCACACGAGTCGCGTTCCTGACAGCAGAGGCAGCGGGATTGGAATCCCAGTTAATTAACCTCCACATTTTGCATTGTGTGGGGGAAACGTTTCACACAATTCCTCTTGACTAAATCAGTTGCCTCTGTTAATAGGAACAGGCCTGAGAACATGCTCCAGTGGCAGTTTTGGTGGCATTTTTGGCTTCTCTAAATCACCTGGTTCAATTAACAAAAACAGGCCCGGGGAGCTGCTCCTGTTGGGTTTTTGGTGGCATCTCTGGCTCGTCAATATTCTCTACTTTGTGATAGGAAGGAAATCCTGTTGATTTCATTTTCATCCTTCTCTCTCTCAATTTGAAAATAGAATCTATGATTTTCCATCATTTCCACTTAGATAGAAATATGTTGTGAAAGGTAATTTTATTGCTGAGAAATAATCTTCCTAATGTCAGCCATTATTTCACTCTCAGTGTGACAACTAGGGTAAGTGTTGGAAATCACTGTATGTTTCAGCTAAAGTATCTTGACAACACAAACGAAGAAGAAAAAGGTAGTCTTTTTGTTAATGAAAACTGCACTGTTATTTTGGTCTATAATGGAGAGATTCATGTAAATGATTGCCTGTCGTCTACACTAAAGAAAAATAGCAAAAAAAAAAAAAAAACAGCAAGCAGGAGAAGCTGTTTCCTTCCTTCATCCTTGAGTTTACTGTTATCATCTTTACTGTAATCAGCCCTTTCATAACATTTTGCCTCCCATACTCGCAAGCTACCTTAGGAGAATAAATCAACATCTCCCCCAAGACCAGGATTCGTAGAATAGCAAAAAAAGAAACTACCAAAATATTAACGATCCACTATTTAAGGCAATATTTACCTTATTTATAGATGTACAGGCATTTTGTGTGTAACAGCATATATTAAAACTGTTCTAGCCCATGCCTCTCTCCATCATTAGCAGGACCACCTGAATGTCAGTTCAGAGTGGGAAACCTCCTCCCCTGGGGATGGAGGGACAGATGGTGTCTCCCTACTGCTATCATCCCTCAGGGCTCTCCTGGTTTGGCACAATTCTCCCCTTCCTGCACTGCACCTGCAGACAAAAGAGCTGTCCTACCACGTTTGCTGGTGAAAACTCACTTTCAAAGAGAGGGAGAAAGAAACATGTTAATAAAGATGCAGCCTTTGATGGCTTTCTGCCCAATTTGAAAAGCTGGATAAGGGAAAGCCTGTTAAAGTTTTTAGTAGTTCACTCCCACCCATGCTCAAGTAAACGAGTACACTTTTGCTAAGTCACTAAGTGAATCTTCGGTCAGGTTTGCGAGAGTCCAAGCAGCGAAGGGACTGTGGGAACGCTGAAGCCACCAGTGGACCAACAGCAGCTAAAACAGAAGCCTGCAGCGTCTTCAATAAAGCTTTGTATGTTAGAGTTCTGCCCACTTTCTATGCCATTTACTGCTCCCAGTAATTTATCCATCTCTTAAAATTCTAGGTCGTCAGAGCTGCCCTTTGCGATCATATTGCAATCTTTTAAGTCTACCCTTTGCACTCAACAAGCAATTTTACAACTACACAAGATTAAGTTTTTCAGTTTGATTTTTCAACTATCCAGAAACTTTGGACAGTGCTTCAACAAATGTAATGTGCTTTTTTTTTTTTTTATTTTGCTTCTGAAACGTACAGATTGAAACTCTGAATGCTGGTACTGCATTTGAGCTTGATCCTGCAAATCTTATTCATGCAAGTCATCCCTTCTTATGAAAACAGCTTCAATAAAGATGGACTGAGTAAATAATTTGCTAAATCGTATGAGAACGCTCTGGATCTATTCTTGTTGAGCTTTCTGTTCACTGCTTGCTGAAGAAAACAAACAAAAAGTAAAAATAAATTTTAAAACACTTTCAGAAATTTAAGAGCTGGTAAAGTCAGGTGCCTTGCTTCACTTTCTGTCCATCATTTTGCTGATGGGTCAGCGTGAGATACCAGGCAGACTCACCAGGAGAAACTGAGCTTTGTGCACTGATTCTTTTCAGGCTGTTTCCATAGGGTCTTCTTTCTTATATGCAAAACAAAAGCAAGCCACCAAAAAGCTCTGGGCAACAACATTGGAGTGTTTCCCCACCTCAGACTGCTCCAAAGAGGGAGAAGGGGAAGAAGGTCCAACTATGTCCTATTGAGATCGCTTCTCCTTTTCACGTTTTACTGAAGCAGTGTTGGGTGACCCATAGACACCTTGTTACCATTCACCAGCTGTAGTCTTCTTCCTGTCAGATACCTGCATCAAATTCATTTTTCTATGCTAATTCTAAAAGCAGAGCCAGCCCTTCTCTCCCAGCACCACCTTTCTCCATTGAAGGGCCATGAAAAGCCTGGCAAGACTAAATATTCTTAAAATGAGCATTAAGAAGTCTTTCACAAGCCATCAGAACTTGCTGGTGTCCAGAGGACATCCTGAAGTTTAAATCTCTACTTCTGCCCAAACACGTGCATGGCTCCTGAGCTTGGGAGCAGCCTGACAGAGACAGGCAATTGCCCATCGAAATAAGGATTTATAACACAGACAGGCAAAGAGCTACGGTTTGCCTCAGGCAATTTTCCAGCGTCAACAGGCTGCATGTGTAGGGACATGTACCTAAACTGAGGGAGCCTTCACAACAGAAACGTAGCAGCAAGACACCGAGGTCCTCCACCGGACTGAGACACTCTCTGTGGGCCGGGGAGCGTGGCCAGGCACCCGCGGGCAGCGCTCCACGGTCCTCCTGAGCCCGCAGCATCCTGCCTGGAGCTGCACGCCCAGGACGGGAGACCCGCTGCTCCCAGCCTGCTTGCACACGCGGAGCTGCCAGCTTGGAGACTGAACGTGGGGAAATGCAAGCTCACTCGCTCCTCTGCCATTTAACCCAGGCACTTTGGCCGAGGGAACTGAAATTAGTTATTTCCAGTCTCTTAGGCTTCCTGTCTCCCTTCTGTTGCAGGCAGCATCCCCATTCCCATGCCAAAGGCACTCCCTCTCTCCCTCTGTCTGATCTGCAGCTTTTTGCTCTCACCAGTTGTTGCAGGCCAAAGAATCGGCGTCAGATGGGGAGGCAATTCAATCCTCCCATTAACCCTTTAGCAGCAGTAATTTTAGGGCACACACGCCCCCGAACAGAGCCACAAACCAGAAATTATAGCTGCAGACTGAGCAGCTTTGACCTGTGCTCATCCACAGCTCACAGCCTCATTCCCTTTCTGGAAGGGAGGGAAAAAGTCAATCAGCCCTTAAAACAATACGCGCGTGCAACGTACAGCAGTGCAGTGGAAAGCTCCAGGTCTGCACCAGGGGCGATTTACCAGCAATTTCCGATTTAATTGAGTGGAAGACGGCGAGCAGGTGGTTAGCATGCAATGACCTGTGTATTGTGAGCACAGTCAGCACATGCCGCCCCCACTGCTACCTTGCGCAGAGCAAGTGGTTGTCTCCAAACTGACAGTTGTGTTACGTCCTCTCGGCCATACGGAGCATAGCAGGGAAACAGCACGTGCAAATGCATTCTCAGCATATCATTTGTGCAAGAACATATTAAAAAATAACGTCTTGCCAGTGACCTCAGAATCTATGAGACCTGGCCCTGCTGTCCTTTTACAATAACTAATGTCAACTGGTGCAAACAATCCCATTCATACCAGTGTGAAAAACACAAAACAAGCATTAGCCTTTTTTTCATGCACCACTATAGCAGATATTAAGAACAAATTTTCTCCTATTTTCTATTAATAGCAAATTACCAGGTTTTGTTTTCCCAAACATTCTTGGGATGTGAATTTAAGCCTTACATTCAGGTACTTCTGAATAGCAAACGTTAAACTAGCATGCATTAGAACTGATATGTTATATATGGAAAAGTACTTAAGTACTCAGGTCAGCAGTGGAAAAGTCTTTCCCCAAATACATTCACCGTTAGGATAAAATAGTGTTTCTGGAGGTTCACATTTTAGTCACAATTGCAGTACCAACAAACAGAACGGGTCTTTATGAATTGAACAGACATAGAAATATAAAGGCAAAGTTTAACTTTCCTACAAATTAAAATAAAGGAGAAGGACAGAAGGAGCATAAGACTCAGTTCCTCTTGAAATTCCTGGGAATTAGGCACCCAGCATGCATGTCCTGGAATGTCTCGCTTCCATTTTTTCTGTCTCTCATAAAAATTTTTGGAAACACTATTGTATTGAAATGCATCAGAAGAGTAAGAAATCTCATCACTCCCCCTCCCTGTCTCCAGGTTATCAGATCGCTACTATTTTAATCCATTCAGAAGCGTTTCTAGAATATATTTCAAAAGACAAAAGTAGGGGAGGAAGAGAGGAAGGAAGGGGAGATACTTCCTCCCATAACAGGAATAAGCAAAACTTCCAACATCACCCTGCCTGTGTGAGGCAAAATCTGTTTCTGATTATGATCTTTCCCTGCAGGAAAAGAGGGTGCCTGGAGCAGAGTTTGTGCAAGGGACTAATCCCAAACTCTGACAGCAGCTGATTCTTGCAGCCCCTCCACCTCAAGGCAACCTGTTGTTTCCAGTAGCATTCCTGGCCGGTGGCACACGAAGGCAGAAAGAAAACTAGTCTACATATGATGGTCAAAACATCTATATGGGGTTTAGGGACAAAAGATTACTCTTTTCTACTTCTTCATTAAAAAAAAAAATCCCAGATCACGTAGTTCATACTCATCCATATACAATGGAATGTAATCGTTCCCTGAATCAAACTCTGTAAAAGTCACCCAGAGAATTCAAAAACAAACCAACAGTGCTTGGCACCTGTGTGAGTAAGTCACTCAGGGACTACTTAGGGAAGGGTATTTGTTCAGCACCTAATAAAACAGGGCTAGGGAATCTGGATGCTACTGTAGTATCAACAGCTAAAAAAAAAACCAGTTTGCTCATGAACCAGGAAAAAAGAGGAACCAGGAATAACCAGGAAAAGCAGCTAATTTTCACATTAAATAATCTACTGCAAACGATTTGCTCAATGTCATACATGTGCTTGCATATTCAGACCTTCACAGAGGAGTAATACTTTTCACTAGCAGAACTGCAAAATAAAAATAAAAAAGTTTTTTTCTTTCTTTCTTTCTTTGAGCTGTCTGTTTTCTTTGAAGGAAAAACAGCTAACAAATTTGAAGGATTTTTCACATTTTCTTTAATTTCACTTTTTCATTTTTAGCTTAATTGCTCCTCACTTTTTC
Source organism: Tinamus guttatus (assembly GCF_000705375.1). Next base: position 160,047 of record NW_010581286.1, read on the forward strand.
ACCTTCTCTTTAGAAAGTTTGTTTAGTACGAAGGGAAGCTTCCTTTCCAGGCCTATACCAAAATCTGAAAAAAAAAAGACTAAAACTAGTCATTTACCTACTTTCTCATGCTAATGTCCTGTTTATAATTGACACCTTTACTGCCTACCAGTATATCAATTTCACTTCCCCAGAGAAAGAAAAACCAGATCCTGTGACTAGTGCGCTGGATTGATAATCTAGCCTAATGCTGACAGATAAATGCACTAATTTTCTTCTGTGGTTGGCTCCACATTGCAGAGTAAATCTGCTTCTAACAACTGCCTCAATAGGCTCTGTAACCTGTCCAAAAGATGATGTCAAGTGCTACAACGGCCTAGGGCTAGTATGGCAGGTAAGAGTTACCACTGGGATAAAGTTACAGGCGAGGTTTTGAAGGAGAGGGTTATTTTAAATAAAAGCCTGGCTGGAAATACAGATTGGTTTTTAAAAAGAAAAAAAAAAGTTGAAAGAAGGCAAAAGAATAACGAACAATTTATGTCATTTGGGGGTCTGTGACTCCAATATGAAAATCAGTACCTTCTCATCAGATGTTAGCTAAGCTATTGCAGACATTTGGAAGGAAAACCCCAGGAAACACGATGGGTTTGTAATTGTGACACTGTTAGCGGTGCAAGGGGGAACTGTGTGCATTCCCTTGGCTGGATTTGGCGGTAGTACAGACTTGGGATTCTAGGGAAGCACCAACAACGTTCCCAACTTGAGCTCCAGAAGCAGAGTGTGAGCCCTGCCGGCATTCCCTCCGTGCAGGAGGCCCTGGTGCAAGAGGGCTTGCTCTTTTTAATTTAGCTCCAGGAGAAAGCAAAGCAAAACATTTATTTATTTATTTTCATGCCTTTTGAAGTCCATGCCAAATATTTGGGTCATTTCTGGGAATGTCAGCAGCAACTGCAGAGCCAGTGTTGTTTTGCCCTTATTGGTTTTCTTGTTGAATTCCAGGACCACTATACCGGTTGCTACCAATTTATAGCACTTCAGTGTTCATTTATCATTTTGACCAAAAGAGCAACTTTGGTGGACATTTATTGATTCCCTCTTTGGAAAAGATCACAAGCAATAGCTTTTTAAATAAAAAGGGTCTTTGGGTTACATGGATAACCTGGCACTGAGGGATATGTCTCTTACTCTGCTCTCATGTTGAAAATGTTCAGTCAGCTCCCACTCCCCTAACCTGAAACAAAAATAAAACCTCATTTTAATCATATCTTTTTCTCCTGATTTTCTCTCCCCACCTTCTGACCTTTCCATGTGAAGAGGATCACGCAGAACATTTCAGCTTTTCTTAGGCTAACTTTTGCTCACTTTGAATAGCACTTATATAGGTCAATAGCATCACTTCCCCTTTCACCCTCCTCCCCATCACAGAAGAAATACAGGATCTGACCTCTTTAATGCATCAGTTAACAGGATGCTTTTTTGTTGGTTTATGACACAAGAAGTTTGATGCTTAAATGAAATAAAATATTCAAAATCGGGGCTGACTTGATAGACTGCTTTTTCATTTGACATTTGTGCAGCACTGAGCACATTGGGCTCTGAGTAGGGCTCCCTGGTGCTCTCTGAACATAAATAACAGTAACAGCAGAAGTCTAGTGTCCACAAAATACAGGATTAATGATGATAGATCTATTCCCATTACAATATATGTGAAACACTATGCCATATTGATAGTATATACAAGAGCATATATAATAAACTGTGCATAGTAGGTAAATTATAGCTCACTGATTTCACTTAATGACAAATTTCAGAAAGCAAGCATACCTGAATCCAATAGAGTCACCAGTTTGGTCACATTCTAGTATGTTATTATCATCAAGAAGTGAATAAAATGTGTAGGGGAGGATATGGAGAGAAGATATTCTCTAACAATAGCAATGGTGTACTTTTTTTTTCCACTTTCTGAAATTTTGCTATACATTTCTGTCCGTTTTTCCCCCATTTCCCCCCCTTTTTTTTTTCCCTCTCTTTTCTTTTTTCTTCTTTATGAATATGATGAGTAGAGGAAGCTAGCTGTTTTGGTAACACTTCAGACTGATGGTTTATCTTTTAATAGTATATGACTATTCAGTGAACCCAGTCCTGCTCCTGTGGACGTTTAATGAGAGTTTGAGTACTAAATTCCCTGGGAACTGGACAGAGTCCTTCAACTACGAACTTTGTAAGGCTTCAGCCATGCAAAACCCTGCTGGCACGGGTAATGTATGAAAGCAAAAATAAAAATTCTGCCTCTCCAAAAAGTTTACCCATGGCTCATTTGTTAATACAGGAGTTGAAAGGTGAAAAAACACCCACTGATTCTGAAAAGTATGGAAACAGGTATTATTTTTTGGACAGTAATGCCTTCACTAGCTGCTGGCTTTGGAAATATTTAGACATAAATCAATTCTGTCCCAAAATAGACTGCAAAAAGAAGAATTGTCAGAACTCCGAACAAAGTGGTGCATTGTGCTCCCCGCACTACTTGCCAGGATTTTTCACTAGAGGGCACTACCACATCGTCTCCAAAAGGCACCAAGGACAAAGGGCAAGAGTGGCCTGGTTGTTTAACTTGCATACTCTGCACAGGCTGATTTGGGCTTTGGAAATAAATTTTAATCGCATTGCAGAAAAGATGTTTTATATATATACACATGTATAGCCGTGGGACTTCCTAAATTGGTGATATTACTAACCAGGCACTACCTGGAGCCTTCTAAATCACATATCAACATTCTGACTCCCAATTAGACCACGGAGATCATTAAAAATCTTTGCTGTGAGTTAGCAGTTCTCACCAAAACAATTCAAGGAGGCTGTATTTGGGAATTACGCTGCCGAATTAGCACAACAAGTAACCAATAATATGGGGCATAAGGCAAAGGAAACTTGCACTTGCACCGCTTCCTTTCTTTGTACTCAGGGCCGCTTGCAGGCACCCTGCCTGAAGGACGTGAGGACAAGAGCTGAAACTGGGAAACACGGTGGGAAAATAGGAAAGGAAACATCAGTGAAATATGTATTAGCACCCCATCATGCCCAAAACTTCCCTGGAAACCTGTGATAACTGCCTGATGACATTTATTCGTATAAATAAATGCCTCCCTGAAAGGAAGGTGCAAGAAAATTTAAATGTTTCATCTTCAGTTAAAAAAAAAAAAAATCCATGCTTTCTTTGCTGGGTACACAGTGTTTGTTCCACTCAGTGTGAGAGGTTAAATACAAATCAAGTTTCCTTTCTACACTTCTGACTGAGGGAGCATAGAGGTAACTTTTAAGGCAACTAGCTTTTAGCTTGAAAATGCTGGGTCCCTTGTTTCTCAAGAAACTCTCTCATTTGCAGTCCATTGCTATGCACCTAAAAACTTCCCACTGACTTCCAGGGGAAATTTGACTGCTCAGGAATGCAGGATTGGGCTCCGGAATAGCAATCACATACAGAGAACTTAACAATGTGCAAAAGTTTAACCCTTCACTGGAACTGGTCACATACTTAGAGCTACTCATGCATTCATTACCCGGCTTCATACAGGAGACAGCAAGTAGTGCGTTTGCTATACCAGAAAACTGTCAGGTAGAAAAACTGTGATTTGTTTTACCCAAAGATTTAGCTTATTAATTTGATGGAAATTTGAAACTTGGCATCTTGTTTAGAGCTCAGACCAACACTCTTTAACCGGGTACGCATTCAACCATTTGCAGCTAGAGGTGAGCGCACAGATAACACAGCCCAGCTAAGCAGTGAGTGAAAATGTCCAGGCTGAGCTTAGAACTCTATTGATACAGCATGAGTGAAACATCACTGTTAAAGTGAAAAGTCTGTTTATTGAAGTGAATAAAAGTGATTTGCTAAAGGCATCCAATAGATGGGAGAGTAGCCTTGTAAAATGATCTCACTTAAACAGGGCTGGGTGCAAGTAGATTCAGAATTGGAGATCGGCAACATTAGAGCAATGGACGTCAACAAAAATTGCCTACAGGCTGTAGACAAATCAGTGGAGCAAGGTAAGAGGGTTGCTTATGGGCCAACATGTCTGGGCTCCACCACCCGCTGCAGCTGCCCGTGAAGAGAGCTTCGAGACCAGATGAGTTCATCTCATCTGGAAGAGGGTCCAGTGGCTGAAAGAAGGTTCTGTGGACCCTGGGATAAGCACCATGTCCCATAATATCTCAGTATTACCCCACGGGATAGGTACAGTTAATAGGACCTTTGTGAAGAAAGAGCAAGTGGGGTAATATTAAAAAATAATTTTAAAAACTCAAGTCCCAAGGTTTTGGCAATTGTGTGCTTTCCCAGGTTATGGAAGCCTAGCCCTGTGCAGACAAGCCTAGGAAGAGATGAGTGAGCAGAATGCAATGTCTTTCCTAACATGAACAGATTATTTTGCATTATGGCAGATGTAGGAATGTTAAATGTTCACTCTGCAGCTAGTTAAGGGCTTACCATAATTGCTCCACTACTTTTTTGCTACAGGATGCCATGTCTCATCCAATTGGTGTGCACCGCTTAGCTTCCAAACTGGTTGCAGGAGGTTGCCAGAGATGGAAGGAGAAGATCTAAGGACAGACCTTCATCCTTGATGCTATAACATTCTGCATGGCAGTACAAGAACATCTGATAGTTAAAACCTTTGACAGATGGAAGCCAATGGCAAGGCTTCATAGATATCATAAGAGCTGGAATGTAACCCCTCCCTCAAAAAGACTAAGTTGAGCACCAAAAAATGAGTTAATTCCCTTCCCATGGTCTCATATCACAAAATGGAGGTCTCAAGTCCCTGAGCAAACAGCTCAGGCAAGTATTCTACTGGGCGAAGGGACCTAACCACTTGCATTACATACATGTTAGATATTTTCCAGTCCTAGGTAGCCAGAAGGCCAAAAGACTCTAGTTTCAATCAACCCAAATATTCTGTGTGCAAAGACAGATGAAAGCACAAAATTAGTTACTAATTTCTGCTTCAATATGAGAACAAACTAAAAAGCAGAATCCAAGCACTCCCAAAATTTGGATGAGAATTCTACTTTGGGCTTGCAGCCAGGTCTGAATGTTCAAATGGATAGTCAAAGACAACCTGACTCCTTTTGTCAGAGAACCACTTTCTTAACTCTGCCAGCAGCGCTTCAGACCGTGCTTGGCGTTTTGTGTGGTATCTTAAAATATATATATATAAAAATTAAAGGAAAAAAAAACCCTTAAACCCCAATATCTTTAGGGCTTTTGTTTTTGCAACTTTTCTGTTTCTGAAAAGAGCATCAAGCCATCCGCTAATGAGAGAAGGAAAAAATATATTTAAGAAAGGAAAAACATGCTGCTACAGTAAAACTGTGTCAGATTCTATTAATTCAGTTTCTCATTGTCTGATATTTCCAGGCACAGTGGGCTTTTTGGTAGACCTCTGAGCTCTGTTTTCTAACAGAGGCATAGCACAGGCCTGTCAGGAAGAGACAGCGTTCCCATTGTTATACACCTCAAAGGGACAATGCGATCCCGATGCCTTCAGAAGGGCCCGGCCTGAACCCCAAAACAACAGTCCCATCTTCTTTTAAAAGGGTGAGCAAAGCTCAGCCAAAACCACGTTACCGTGTGCCTATGAATTATTCCCTCGTCAAGCGGCTGATCACACCACGTTAATATCACGGGCACATCCTGCTTTGTTAGCAATACTGAATTCCACTGTGGCACTAACGAAGGAGCAGTCCTCACGGAAGAAATATCTCCAGGATTTGTGTATTCGGCTCCAAAGTGATTTTCTTCTGCCAACAGCACTAGGAGATTACTAACTGGAAAATATTTAAACACAAGTAGGAAAATATCTCTTTTTGGCGAAGTCGCACAAATACACAGTAACATAATTCCAACACAAACAAATACATCCAGTCAATACCAAGCATCTGTTCTTGGTGTGAGCCAAGTTGCTTCTGAGTCTGTTACAAGTCACTGATGCAGAAGCTGGTTCTTTGGCTGTAAATACCTGGAGATGGGAGGTTTTGGTGGTCCCTGTTCTACCCGCAGAGTTCGCAAAGTTCACCTAAGTAGCATCTTAGCTGACTTGTTGGACTAGGGAAAACACAGATCTTTTCCACCTCCATATTCAATTTCCAATTCAATAGGTAGCAAGCCCAAGTATAACACTAAGCTCATTTGTATCATTCTGGGAGAGCCACCCGAGGCTGAGAGCAGGCCCGGGGCTCATCAGGTAGGATGGGTGATGACTGCACACCTCATTGCTGCACACTTTAAGGAAGTGCTTTCGGTCTAGTCTCCTCCCTTCCCCATCCACAACTCAATCCAGCATAATCAAATACAGAAGCAGGAACAGAAATCAAGTTATAGGCAAACGAATTGCAGCATACGGCAACACAAAGTGACCCACAAAACAAATTTGCTGAAGTTAATGTACAGTTTAGCCTCAGTAGCATCTACTTGAAGGAATTTATCTCTAGGATTGCCTGTCCCTCTAAAGGCAATCTAACCTGTAACCAGGTAGCCTAACCTGTGTCCAGGTTAGGTAGCTGTATCTTGGGGGAAAAAAAAAATCTAGTATTATTTTGTATTTCAAAGCAATATGAATTCTACTCTGAAGACCACAAAGCTAAAAAGTGTAACTGGTAGCAATCGACACATCTAGCTCAAATGTCCTCTTGCCTGATTATTATTGGACAAAATATCAAAGTTACTGGAAAAAAAATCTGAAACTGATCCAAAGCTTTCTGAAACCATCAGGATTCTCTTCACAAATTTTGATGGGTTTTGGATCTGGTTTGTTGAGTCATTAATCATTTTTAAAATCGGAAGGGCTAATTTAGCATGGAGTTAAGGATTTGAGAACATGTATACAGAAACTGTTAGGATTTTATAAAGTCTTCAGTGCCGGCCAAGCTCTTCTCTCACCTAGGTCAGCAGAAGAAGTGCTAACACTGAGTTAACACTAAGTGTTTTTTTCTTTATTTATTTCATTTTCTTTCCCTTTTGAAAAAACCTCCATGCTGTTTAACTTTAGCCACATTAATCCTTCAGTATTGAAAACAGGCTACATATCCTCACACAGAGCCTGATCCTTTCAGACTCGCACACATGAACGATGTTATGTCCTTGCCAATTCGGGGTGGATTATTCCTCAGTGCCCACTTTCACATTGCCAAGAATAATTTACAGGAATCCCGTGTCAAGATTTAGTACCCATCACAGGTAGATTGCATATATCTTCCTTATTGATTCTGTAATACCCCTTGCTGTGTATGTTCTGTGGTTCATTAGATTCCTCACCATTTCCGTTTCCTTTATTATATCACTATGTGAAGTAAAATTCAATAATAATTTTAAATAAGCTTGCGTATTTCACTTTCACCAGTGCTGACAGACAAAATGTCACATACTGCTTCTTTTGTCAAGAAGTTACTATTCTCTCTCAGTTGCATAATCCCAGCACAAAGTATAGGGTATTTGAGGGTTTGTTTAAAATGATTCAGTTTCATTATACTTTTACAAGTGGTGCTGACAGCAAAACCATTTGCCTGCCTAAAATAAAATGAAACTAAAAGGATTCCTTTTCTTGCTTATGGAAAGTTTTGCAGGTTACATTATTGCAATCGTTGGCTTTACACAAGTAATCTCACTACCTCAAATTTCAGTCCATTGCTATCAACTCGGCAACGAACATCCTGTACTCTTGAATGTCTACCAGCATAACGCAACATTTATAATGGACATGTGTTAGCAAACAGTTTTCTACCCTGTGGATTGCTGATTTTTTGGTGGCTAAATTCTGCCCCAAAGGCAAATATGCCTTCATTTTCCTTGATAGTAATCTACAGCAATCCAACAGGCAGAATTTAGTCTTGGCTTGTTGAGGACAGCCAAGAGTTTGAGAATCATTCAAAGATCACAGACCAAAGCAGCAACCAGAAGAAATCCTCTCAAACTTTCATAGTGTATAATTAAAGAAAGGAGTCACTCATCTATTTGTGAATTAAGAGGCAAGGTTTGCTTCAGTGTTTGTCATACTCAGCATTAAAACATTGAAACATTTTTTTCCCCCCCCAGGAAGGACAAAACCTCAGCCCTGGCTATTGCCAGGGAATGCTAATCTCGCTTCTACCACCCCTCCAGTGAAATAGGAAGAGATCAACATGTTGCAATGAAGGAGCCAGAATGTAAGTAATTTTTAAGATGTTATGCATGGAGACCCAGCTGTTCAGCCATTATGGTTGTTAGTGTTTGGCCCCTTGCCACCAGCCGACAGCCAAGAGGAAAAAGAACCATAAGGGTTAAATCACATCCACTGACGGGGCAAACTTGCTGCTCCAAGGCATACTGCAATGGTGGCCAAGAAAAGCAAGAGCACGGGGAATTAGCCATTTACCATGGCACTTGCAGTAGGAATACTGCAAGCTGATCGTGAAGTAATTCCGCTTAACTAGGTGTCCAATAAACTGCTCATGAAACACAGAATAATTCTCCTCCAGCACCACCTTCTTGTGTTACACTTGATCTAGATGGGTTTTTTTGTTTCATTAGAAATGTGTGCTACACAGATAAAATCAATCAGCCCATCCAACCGCTCTCTTTTGCCTAATACTCATTTTTCTTTGTCTCAAAAGTTAACTTTTGTAGAGTGAGCAGACTTTCAACAAAGAGAGGATTTGACCCACTAATAACATATGCAAATTACTCCCTGCATAGTTTTTTTTTAATTTGCTAATCATTTTGTGTGTGTGTGAGACACTTCAAAATCTGAATAAAATACTTCAAAGGGAAAAATGGATTATCTGGGCAATTTTTCCAGTTCCATACTAGATTGTTCTTGGCTTTGGTGCTATGGAAAACTTTATGGAAATATTAGTAGAAGTGAGAGACTTTAGTCACTTTACAGTTTCTTATTTCTTAGTCATTTTGTATGTAGTACATTTTAGAGTCATTTCTCACACTGTACATAGAAATCCCTAAAACCAGTAAAAAAACCAATTGGTGCTTACTGTCTGCCAGATCTCATCGGAAAGACAGCTCTTGTCCTCTGCACACTATTTCATACAGTACCAAAACTGGCATTTTCTGTCTACTGATCCTGCAGTCAGAACAGTATCCAAAGCACTGGCTTAGATTCTATATATGGGAGAAAAAAAAAAAAAGAAAGAAAGCAAAAAAAAAGGCAATATAAATTCAAACCCCAAATGAATCCCATCAGTTCAGGACTACAGAATAAGGATGCTTCTTGACCAGGCTATTCTGCTCCTCCAGATACTCAATTATATAAGACTATTTAATAGATAAAGAACATTCAGTTCACAATCACAGTCCTAGGTTACAATGGAAGAAGTAGTAACGCAGACACCTGATACCAAGAAAGGTACACACAGGTAACGAGGAGATGTGCTCTTGTGCTTACACATCCCATTCATCACTTATTGAAGAACCCTCATCGGAGATCACATCAGCGTCTCACCAACACTAAGAAGCACCAGGCTCCGTGCGTCTCACCCTCTCTGATCCCTTGGATATACAGCAGTGCAGGCAGACAGGCATGCACACTGATGGTTGATTTTTAAAGCCAAGCGGCAAGTGGCTGACATGGAACTAGGAAACGGGCCCGAGTTAATGCTGTAATAATTGGAAATCCCATAATTGAGACAAGCTGCCTCTTCCTCTGGCCAGCCAGCCCTGCCCTCTCACCCGAAGGGCTGATGCCGGGAGGGAAGGGAGGGCGTTGGTTCCTTCTTAGCCAGAGCTGAGGAGAGCTGTTTCCTCAAGGAGACCACACTTGGGCAGCTGAGACCTTCCTTGCGCAAAAAGAAGAGAGTCCAACCAACTGCAGAAACCAGTGAAACCAGAAAAGCTGCAGAGGCCAGTGGAAAATACTTCCAGCAATGCCTCTGCTGCAGCAAAGGTCGACTGCGCCAAGGATGAAGAAATGCCCCACGACCAGAGAGGCTTAGGGGATTTGGAGGGAAAGAACGCAGACTGCAAAGCTGAATTATTTCAGAAAAACATATCCACAGGCTATAGATACAAAATACGTTACTCAATAACAGATGCACAATGCACAGATATGAGGAGCTTATATTTTAACTGTGAATTAATATTTCTTTCCTTGATTTCACCATAAGATTCCATGTAGGTCCAAATAATTTAGTGCACAGGACACAAATAAGTGTTAACTATGAGACTAGAAGTATTTTTTTTCTAGTCATGAAGTACGGCAGATATTAGTGAATGAAAGAGTACTATACGCATTAAAAAAAAAGTTTCTAAGTATTTGAAGCTCCACAGTCATAAGACACATAAAAGAAGCATACTGGAAACAGAACCTTATTTAATCCTTATTTCTGTGACAGGCAGAGCTCATGAGAGGAATGGTCTCATAAATAAAAGGGACCATGTATCTAAGCTGCTCGCCTCACTCCAGGCCAGGTGAATCTCACAGTAACATGTGTGTTCTGAAAGCACTGAAGATTGCACGATGAGCTAGAGGAAAGGCAAAAACTGCACCATCCCATAAAGATACAGAGGCAACAGACAGCAGTAATGTTGCTGTGGCTGCAGAGCCCAAGGCAACTTGCCCTCTCTCATGATGACTGAATGGGAATGGTTCATATAAACCTGGCATCCAAACATACAGAGACACGACATCTGATTCATGGTAACTGCCTGTGCATGTGCTCTAAGCTTGCAGCTCAGGTAACTGGAATTAGCTAATTCCTCTCTTTAAATTAGAGCAGAGGGCCAAGCCAACTTGAATTACTTCACATTTTTCATGAGCTAAAAGCATACGTATCACATTGTGGTGGATCAGCTGATGTGTGGAAATTTTTACCATGTATTACCTCTTACTTGTGTTTGTGCCTTGTATATCTTCATCATATATGTTCATCTTGTATATTTATTCTTTTTAAAGGTGTTAAAAAGGAGTCCTTAGCATATATACTTGGCACATATGATATTAGAACAAAATTTCCCGATATATCACAGATGCAAGACAAGATATTTCCTCTTCTCCAAATCTTGCCTTGCTAGGAAAGAAAGGCTCTAATGGTTACATATGCAGACTCAGCTCCCACTCTGGGTTCCTGGCACCTGGGCTCCTCTCTGGTTGTGCTCAGCTCCAACTCACTTCAAATCTGATTTTGCTTTTCATAAGCACTCATTTGATCAATCTTCAACTGCCCATGCCAGACCATCTCTCCATTTCTCATCAGCTTCTCCTATTCCACCGAGCATGACACTTCAATACTGCCTCAGATCGGACTGATTTCCAGTGCCAATTATACAGCATATTGATGACAACCACCTGCCAATGCTGAGTCTTTTGGTTGGTACCTGACAGACACTGGATGTTTGGGATTATGCTGTGCTCCTGCTTGAGGGATAGATACTACCAGCAGGACTCTGTCCTTGCCTAAACTTTCATTAGCTCTGAATCATCCAAATAAAATGACTTCACAAAGCTATTTCTAAGAACAGAAACTCAAAATTTAAGGATATTCCCCTGGGCTGACTTTATAACTCAAATTTAGCTTCTTTGTGACCTTCATCATTTGTAAATCTGAATATACTGACTTATACTAGAGCAACAGAGATAGAAGAAGAAACTTATTTCACCATCACTGCACAGAAGGACAGAAGCAAATCCAGAAATAGAAGCAGATCTCCAACACTTTTGCTTTCAGGGAATACAGAGATACTGTGACAAGTTCTACCTATTTATCTAATGAAATTAATATCAAAAAATAATTTTAACTCAATTGCCCTAATCTGGTCCTAAATTAGATTGGAGAGAAGTTTAAAGACAATCTCAAATGCAGTCTTTATTTTTCCCCTTCTCCCAAAAAATCAATCAGTTTAAGTTGCAACCTGTTTTTTTTTTCAGGATTTTTATGCCTAAAGATCCATTGAAACAGCTCCCTTCTTATGATTATACATGATAAAGAAAGATTTTCATATCATCTTTTAAAATTAAATCTAAAAAGTCAGAAGCCTGTGAATTCTGTGGTCTTTGAGCCCTTTAATACTTGGGGGCAATGTCACACAGTAATATTGCAATGCTTTAACATAATTGAAAACCTAAGCTCAAAATAAATTAAAATAAAAAACGACTGATAGTGTCGAGCTATTGTGATTAAAAAAAAAATGTTTGGGAAAGTCTGATTTGCATTACACTGTGCCTGTAATCAAATTACCTCCCAGTGTTATGCCATGTCACACGGTGTTTGAGATGTTGCTCTCAGGAGCATGTACATGCGCGCCGCAGTTTGACTCAGCCCGGCTTCCTTTTGAACACCCATGTACGTGCGCTGAGCCATTTCAGCCAAACCAGGGCAAAATACAGAGGCTGGCAATTCAATTTCATTCAGCCTCTCAAGGAGGAAGGAGCAGATAAGCCTTGCTTGTCTGTGTCAACGATAATATTCAGCACGACCTAAACCTAATTCAATAGGTTCAACCACTGCTCGCTTGTCATATTGTCCTTCTTGGACCCCGTCTCACCGCTGCTGCCACCACCCTCTCCCCGCTCCCACTGCTGTAAAACTTTCCGAGGCGCTTTCCTCATGGAAGGCACCTTCTGTTGGGAAAGCGCTCGGGTTTGGCGCCTTCTGAGGAAAGGTTCGGCCGGCACGGGTCGGGCCACCGGACCCCGTCTCCGATGACCTCATTGCAGGCACAGATGTTTAGCGCACTTGAGGCGCGCTGCAGACAGCAGAGCGGTAAAGTAGGCCAGCTTGCAAGAAGGCTGCTACCCACAATTCATGGAAAAAACACCAGATAGTTCCCACTAGGTTCTGGTCGGCTAGGAAACAGCAACTTATTAATCTTGTGTCAGAGGGCCAGCTGCAACCGTGGCAGTTACCATATTTCACCACCAACTCCGTGTCTGGACAGCCATTGTCTTTTTCATGAAAAACTCTACAAATCAGCTGTTTTCCCCCCCCCACCCCCCACCTACGTGCCGAAACAGGGCTCGGGGGCTGAGGTAGGCTCTGGTGCATCATCCGCACGGCAGTCAGGTTTACTAATTCAGAGCGACTGCTTAGTTTCCAACTTTAATGATATTCCCTCGGCATATCACTATGGTTGCCTGGCGACCGGATTTGAGCTAGGCCTCTCATTTGATTCCCACACATCAGACCCTGAAAAGCACTTTTTTTCCTCCCTCTGCTTTTGATTCTGCCTCCTCTGAAACCCTTCCCCCTGCGGTGTCGGTATGGGTGGGCAGCGCGGTGGCAGAATAAGGCCAGGGGTGACGGGAGGCCTGGAGGCTCCTGGTCACACATCAAGGCCTGGAAACAAAGCCGCCAGGAACCCTTCCTGACAAACACAAATTCCCTTCAGAAAAAGCAAATTTGGTCTTCCCTTCGTAGCGTGGGTGTCATTTTAAGACTCTCCTCAGACACTTTGCTAAATCTGACGCTTTCCCATTGTTTTTTTGCGGGCCGATTGGTACAAAAGGCTTCCTATTATCAACAAGTTGCTCTTGGAGTAAGCAAACAGCTTGTGAAGGCCTGAAATAATCTAATAAGCAAGGGGCTTGCGTGCTGTATGTACCCACATCTTTACAGGATAGAAACTTTGTTTGGATAAACAATTTTCCACTTTAGTTTGCTTAGTTTCAGTTAAAGTAGCTTCTAAAATGAATGCTTTTGCCTGGCTCAACATCCTCCCTCTCACAACCATACGCATTCTGCAAAACATGGTATATCCCTAAATACATTTTTCATAAGCTGGTTTAATCTAAACAACGGCATTTTAAACACTTTCCATTTCCCAGGGCAATTATAGGACCGATCAGTGAGATTGCAACGAGAGCTACGTTGACTTTCTTATTCTTTGCTTAGCTACAGCTGAAAGTCTTCACAAAGTTAAAGGATTGACTTCCCTGGAAGCCAGATCAGCTTACACCAGCTTAAGGCTTAGTCCTGAATCTTTAATGTAGTATAGCAAAAAAAAAAAAAAAAAGTTACTAGCCATAAATATTTGCTAAAGAGTTCTACAAGCAAAACTCAGAATTATTTAAATAAGGAGGGGGAAAAAAAGCATATTAAAATAGCATATCTCATATGGGGAAAGAAGCAGCATGACCAGGTATATACTTAATATGTTACATAAAATATTTTTTAAAGTTTACCATTAAGGAAAACACAATTAATTAGTTTACCAAAGGTTCAGCATGAGTAACATGAAAATAGTTAATACACAATGTTCTGCTTCTTGCCTGTATGGATTTCAGATCACTCCCTTTACAGCCTGTTGACAGACATGAAAATTCACCGTTATTTATCGCAAACCACTACTTAAATGTCTGCTAGGGCTGAGCTAAATTCAATGGTAATACACCAACTCACCAATAGTCTCACTAAAATCAATAGTAACCTTATTTGCCTATATACAGTACCAAACTTGCCTGATCTTTTGTAGTGATTGAAGTCTTGCGTTGTTTGGAGAGCCTCATTAATCACCAACCCTTCTACTTGCTTACTTAATCTTAAGACTTTTGCTTTTTTATTTTTTTTTTAATTCATAGCTCTTGTACTTTGTAGAAAATATGAACTGTTGTTTACAAAAAAAAATTAAAAAAGAAAAAAAAAGATGACGTTTGAAAGGACTTCATGCTTCTCGGTTTTGTTTTTGCAATTTCATGATTTTTTTGCATAGCTTCCACATTGCAGGGGGGACACAATATCTCTGTACACGAATGAATGATTCTGATTGTTCCTCACGGGAGACATTCAGCTTTTACTTGTCTCTAGCATCGTCCAAGTTAAAAGTCTGCTGTGCTGTCCAGTGAGCAACCACCTCCAACCAGGGATTTCAACTGTGATGCACGACACCATTTGAATATTGTGTGGTGACAGAAAAAGTTGGTGCAGTGACAGTATGAAATCCCGTTAGTTTACTGGACAAGGATGATCAAGTGGGACTTCTGAGTGTGGAGACTCTCTCTTCCTTCACCCTCAATCAGGCTCCTACATGGCGCTGAGGAGATTTCACTGCAGAGCATGAAGGACCTCTGAGAGATGGATCATTTAAGGGACTGTGATTCTGTGGTGAAGACCAAAAAGCTAGGCATAGTCAGCTATACATAGCTCCTTGTCTACACCACACGGGTAGGAGCACCTCTTCCCCACTCACCCTGGCCTGGGGCTTCCTATGTGCATGGCAGAGGGAGCCTTCTCTCACCATCCAGCCACTGTCATAACATTCAGGTCGTTTGACTTCACCCATGTTTTGCACTACAGTTTTACAACACTATGGCTTGACACTTGCTGCCCATTATATCCTCATTTGAGGTTCTGAGCCAAAGAGAAATGTGGTAGTTCCAGAACTTGCAACAGGAAGCTGAGTCACATCTTAGAAAGTCTATTGAGAAGAAAGGTTGCCAGCTAGGAAATTCAGGGTATTATGTTGCTAGAGCCCAAAAACCATGCAGGAAAGTCCAAGACACTAGTAATATATTTGCAGCCTGTGTGCCCAAGGAATCCAAGACATAGAAAACAAGCTGACCTCCATGGAATTTATATCACAACACACAATGCTGCTGGTGCCAGTTTGCCTCTGAATGGTAACTCGTACAGCACAGGAAGCAACTCCTGGTGCAGAAGTAAATTGTTACAGATCTACGGTGAGCCAAACTGTGCTCAGTTACACCAGCGAGAACAGTATCAGACAGGTGACCTCATTTTTACACCACTGGTGGGAAGGAGAATTTTGCCCAGTGTATAGCATTTCATGGCAAATGCCATTAAAAATAACAGCATATTGGAACTCTTCAATACACTACTTTTGGGCTGCTGTAGCTCTAATTAAGTGTAGTTCAAATGCACCTTAGGAAATGCATTCTCACATAAACACAAAAAGGATTCAGATGTGTAATCCTCATTACGATCTGCAAATTTCCTCTTCGGGAGCATAGACATCTGATTCTGCATTACAGCTGAAAGTATGACTTTTAACCTTTCCTCTTTCTCCTTGAACCCAGAGTAGCAACCAAAAGTCTTCACAAGTTTAGATTTAAACTAAGCCTTTTTTTTTTTTTTTTTAAATCAATCATTTGCAATAGCTGTTATCACTGAAGATCCACTACCTGCTGCAACATTTCTCACTTACTTATTAAGCTGTTAAGGAAGCTGTTTTGTACAGTACACTCCTGACATGTTAAAAAAGAATGTTTTCAGATTAGTGTTCAAGCTTCATTTTTCTTTTTGGTGAAAGTTTTAATTAATACATTAAACACATTGTAGCTGTGCAGATGGGTAAAGGAGATATCTATTTATACATTCTATTGATTCAGTTATTCTAATGTTTAGTAGCATTATACTTACATGAAACAAGAACACAGTGCCCTTTGAGAATTGCTTCCATATTGTTGAGCCTGAATTGAAGCACACATGCACATGAACACCCACACAAAATCCCATCTGCAATAATGGGATGTAGTCCACATTAAACCACCTTTCTCCATCCACTGGAGGCATTTTCAAGAGAGAGAGGTGTATATTCAATGCTGCATTGCTGCCAGGGGAGCAGGCTCTTGGTATATACTAGAAATAGGATTGCCCTGTATTTATCTTTTACTTACACCTTACCAGCTCTGTGCAAAGCACCCACAAAAGGTAAATATGCCACGTAAGAGCTTTATCTGAAAGCCCTATCCTCCGCCGCTACAAAGACCTAAGACTTCAGGAACTCTTTATTATTTTTCTTCTGTTGTGGCACAGTTTAGTTTTGGCTTTTGTTTTTCCACTGCAGATAATAAGTTGGGCATGGGGAGCCTACTTTGGAACAGTGGGAACTGGATTTGATAGCCTAGGGAAGCTCTTTTCTGTGATGCTAAACACAAGGGAGTCAATATGGCTACAGTCAAAGCGGGTAAGAGAGAACAGGTGTATATTTAATCATGATTTTCATTCTCTATCCATGGAATCTCTTATTTGTCTAAAAATTATTAACATCTCCCAGAATTACATTTTTTTTATAACTTTGAGGAAAGATGTAATGAGCACTCCAAAGTAAAAACAGTCATCAGCTTTGAACTGGCTCCCTCAGATAGAAAAAAGATAAGTAGTTTGGATATACTATCTCTATATGAATCTGTGTGGACAATCATGGCATATTTAGAGTCTTAGAGTCAACACTTCCGTGTTAACTGAGAGAAAGGAGAGAAAACTGACCAGCTTCACAGGGGAAACATGATTATCATCAGACATTCAACAGGAAGAAAACGGGAAAAAAGTACCTTGTAGGTCTCCTGTCAAAATCCTGGTGTTTTAGTAAGCAAGACATGTTAAAAAGCACTTCACCTAACATATGACTTTTACTTCAACGTGACTTGTTTTAGGTCACAAAACTTGGCCCAGTTTCTGCTGATTTGAGATCCAACCAGCAGTGAATCAGAAGCAGAACCCTGAATAGATCCCAAGGAGTCGTGACTCACAAGCCACCTCTTTCTCAACACACCCACTCCTTTCCAATCAGACAGACGTCCCTTGTTTCTAAATAAATGCATTAGTTACAAAATGGTTTATTTATTTTTAGCAAAAATTGCAGAGTGACAAAATTGTCCATTCAATTAATGACAAAATACATTCTGTTGCATAAGATGTCCACTCGTGTATGAAATTTCCACTCTTATCACAATTAACTTGATTAAAATTGAGACATCTAGATATGCAGTTGTTTCACTGTCTGAATACCCCCATTTTCCTTCTCTACTTTTATTACATCCCTTCTAGAACAAGGTAAGCTACTTACTTAAGCACTGCTGAAAGTCACTGTGTATTGGAACACCCCCACAAAAAAATTACACTCATATGACTTTAGAATACAAAAACCAGTTGCTCACTGCATCCCAGTATGTCTCTGTCACCCTCCTGTGGCAAAACCAGCTACAACAGAGTCAGCTATATCCTGGAGCTAACAGTTTGACCTTTTAGTTCAGGTGGTTGACACTTACATGTCTAGAGCACAGTGCTCCCAGGTGTAAGCATTGCAATTATCAAGCTACAGGAGAACATTTGCAAGCAAATGAAGAATAAATCCTGAAATGTTTCCTATTCCTGAATTCACCACAGCTACCTCAAGTTAAAAATCTTTTATCTGCATGTGTTAAATTCAATTCTGTGAGTGATACACAGAATTAAAATGAAGATAAAATTATCTCACTGCGATTTAATTATCTCAATTATCTGAATGGAATAGTGCTCCAGCTGCCCTGATGCAGAACCGTCTCTGATGAGCAAGCCAACTAGTTAAATATATAGCAAGCCAAATCACTGGATAAAATGTAAAATAAAACTATTCCCAAAGATAAAAGACACAGCTCAACTTCCTATGCTCCACTCCTCCCTGTTCACTAGTACCTCTTCTAGAGTCAGAAATGAAAGCATTCTAATTTGGCCAGAAGCTATATTCTGTCCCAAATTTTTATTGATATATATAATTTTAATAAGCACTTGTACTGGAAATCTCAAGGAGAAAGCCTCCTGTTCCTAATTGCCAACAGCAAAAAGGCTTGGTGTGGCTGGAAAAATTTTGAATGAACTTCCAAGCATACAGGAAGCCTCACTGACCCTACTCATTTCTGAAATGGTTTCAAAAGAAAATAACCTTTACACTGCACAGAGGATCTGAAAACGTGTTTACCACTTAGTTCAATTGACAAAAGGTCCCCCCCTTTTTTTTTTTTAAAAAAAAAAAAAAAGGTTGGAAGCATTGAATCACAGCGAGATAAAATGACTTGCCCCAAATTTGTGTCAGAGCCTGGCCAGTAAAAGGCCCCCAACTGTTCAGTCTGCAGTCACGTGTTTTAGCCATCCGACCATCCGTCTTCTCTGGCACTCATTAGAGACGACAACGTATTCTTAGCCAAAACCTTCCCAGGCCAAGGCAAGCCCATGGAAAAAAAGGAAAAAAAAAAAAGGAAAAAAGTCATGCATTAGCTATATGTTCCTTTAATATATTCCTATTGGGTCTGTTGGAAAAACTAAGGAAAAATAGGAGATGGGAGACAATTTCTGTTAACAACATAAACTTAATTGATGCAATAGGTCTATAGACATTTTCTGATTTAACATGCCTTTATGGTAGCAATGGGTTTCCAAAGCCTACTATACTTTCTAGTGGCTGCTCTATTACTACGCGATCTGAATGAATGCTAAAAATAATACACTTTCTATACTGTGGCTACCCAGTACGGATTTTATTCAGCCTGGTTTTGTGTATAATTCTTCTTACGCCTTCGTAGGGTTGACACTCAGAAGGAACTGTAACAATGATCTATTTTTGTGCAGCATGAATTTAGAATGCAGAATAAATGTATTTAATACACAGCCGAGTCCTGATCTTAAACAAAGAATTCCCATAAGTTAATGGAAATTTCATCTGACATGTTCAGGACTAGGCCCAAAACATTTAATTACAAAAGGAAGGCAAGCCATTGTCCAGTGCTGAAATAAAGGCATGAAGAGATGAGGTTTCCCAGTAAAAAAAAATGTTACCAATGAAGGAAAAATGTTTTATTTTTAAAGTAGACTGTGAATAAACAAAAACTTGAGCCAATATATTTGACAAGGGATGTTTACGCTTTGTGCCAAAATCTACCTCCCCAAAGAGCTGATATGCTTGAAAGCTTCCTATTAAAAGCTACCTCTGAACTAAATCATTCTGTTTATTGCCTGGGAAACAATTTAATTTGGAAGAGATGAATAGGACATAATGTAGATTAGGATAACATTGTTTCTTTAATGTGCAACATAGACAAATTTGCTGTCACCTTACACAACATGTGCATGGTCACAGAGAGGCTGGCAATGTGGCATCCAGGATTGTTAACAGGGAGAAGAGATTTAGCTCCTGCACTGGTCCTCTGTGAGCATAGAGTGCTCCTGCCTGGGAACACAACCGTGTCCCTACACCAAAATGGGAAGGGGGAACAGGCGCTACAGGAACAGGCGCACAGTATGCACCGTTGTACAGGCTCATGCTGCAGGACCTGGTCAAGGCAGGGACGGGATCCCTTGTGAGGCTGCTTTGTGGATCACCCTAACTACCCTCCACAGTGGTGAAGGTCAGGATCTCAGTAGTTACAGCTACAAAAATACTACAGAAGATTCAACTCTTACACTGATCCGCTATCCACCATGACAGAGCCTGAGGACTGTTCAAGACTTACACACGTTCCGCTGGGACTGGCCATTGGCAAAAAAAAGCACCTCTGGGGCATAGCAGTCATGCCCAAGGCCAGCATCTCCTCAGCTCTCGAAGACGAGGACATGCAGGGAGCATCTTCAGAGCGTTGCTATAGCCTATGAGCAGAGCAAACACGGACTCCCTCATGGAAGCAACATGACAAACTGCCTCTGTAGGGCCTAATCCTGTCAGACCCCTACACCAAATGGTTAAATGATGCAATAACAAAAATATTTAGGGCAAATTTAAAAGCAGAGCTTGATCTTGCAAGAAGCAGGACACAGACAGTGGCATGGATACACTCAGCGTGGTCCTTAGGTATGCACTTATCCTTGGGAGTATCTGCGTCCCGCTTTAAGCTTGCATGTTTGGTAGAAAAAAGATAAACATGTTGAGCTCCTTCACACATCAAACTTGAAATACAAAATGGGACACAAATGCATTCGAGGCTATGATTTAAACCTGAGGAACGTCAGCCTGCAGAAGCTGGGAGACAGGAATCTGAAGCTGCTATGCTCCAGCGGCTGTGAGAAGCAATTACGTTTATAAAAAGAAATTGTCTAGCTTATTAAAACTTTTCAAGCTTCTGTTGTCTGTCGGTCATCTGACTAGTACTCTGCAAACAGTACTGAGGTTTTCTTTTTGCTCCCACTTTGTGGAAAAAAAAATATATGAACAAGAATTTGCTTTCAAGTACCGGCTTAATTTTAAGGGGCATTACCAAAGTCCTTATAACTCTGAGCAGGGGGTGAGTTCTTCAGCCAAACTCTTGTGTTCCCATTTCAGCACCAGGCTCATATTCTAACCTCTTTTAGTTAACATCTATTAAGCACTGATTATCTATATGAGCAGGACCCTGCTGTAACAAAACTCAATGAAAATTCTGCCGCTTACGTAGAGAGAAACAAGATTGGCTAGAAAAGTATGTATCTGCTACCATTAAAAAAAAAAGAAAAATATAAACAAAAAAACCCTTAAAACAGTTAATGGCATTTGTTGTTTATAACCATTATGTTTTGGCCTTCAGAAAAAAATATCTTGGAACTACCTCTGGAAGCACAAGCTATCTATGCAGATAGTTCAGTTTGGCTTTCCACAAGCAATGGGAAACTGCTCAAAACACATCCTGCTTTGTGCACGGAAAATTAAAACTTCATCCCTTCTCTCCTAACGCAAACACACACCAACCAACTTCCAAAAGGCAGTCGGAACGCCCTGGGCCCGCAGAACAGCAGCTTGGCTGCCGCGGGGCTGCCCTGATTTTACAGCGAGCAAAAGCGCAGCCCGGAGCGCTGGATCTAACGCCATGAAGCGTCTGCGCGGCCTCCGCCTCGGAGGGGCCTGCACGCACCAAACCCCCCGGCCTGCGCCCGGCCCACGCACGGAGCCCGCGCTGCCATGAGGCGCCCCTGTCACCGGCGCTGCCGCAGCCCCCGCGCCAGCAGGTCTGTCCCTAATGGGCACTGTTGTTCCCTCCGCTGTCCCCAGGCAGCTCTACCTCGAAATGCCGATGCCCTGATGTAAGCCTGGAAAATGAGCTTGCTCAGGAGCGCCTAGATTAGCTGTGTTGCCAGGCTCTAGCCACTCTAACCCCCTTTTCCACTCCACTGGGCTGAGCTTTTGACACTCTGAAAAGCACCATTTAAAATTAATTAAAGCTCCTTATTTTGTACCAAATCTCACCACTACCGACTCTGTTTATTATGTTTTATGCAGGGTGGGGGGGGCTCAAGTCAGCAAGGTGTTCTGGGCTGAGTTACCAAAACGCACAAACGAGGAGATATTTGCAGAGTAAACAGGATGGGAATTGTGCTGCCACAAACTGCAGTTTTTGTGCAGATTCCTGGACTCCGCTGGTGGAATCCACACATTTTGCTGAAGGGCAAGGCAAACTTTCTGACAACAACTTCTCAAAAAGTTTTAAACTTTTATTACTGCACACAACATTGTAAAGTTTTACTGGTGGCACATGCCATGACAAGTTTTTTAAAAATTATGTGCCATTAGTAGTCAAAAAATAGTTTAACACACATGTGATCAAGGCAGTTATTTTCCAGTCTATTGGCCACAGCTGATTATGAATGATTTCTTTTTAACAGCTGGAGGCAAATATTTCCTTTCAGTTTCCTTTTCAGAAAGATCTCCTGCCCCTCTGATAAAAGCAGCAAAGGAATTCAGAGATTCTTCTTGCTGCATGTTTGAATTGTCACCCACAAGACAGCCTCAAGCCGTCATGTAAATTTATGCACACAAAATTTTATTAGATGGCTGCTCATTGTGAAGGAGATCACAACAGTGAACTAATCCAGCACATGAAGTGTTCTTCAGCACGTCATATTTGGCAAACATCAAATTTCTGAACTATCCACCAAAATGTAAATGGGATACTTGATATTCAAACTAACAGCAGGTTGTCCCCTACAAAACAGTGTTCTTTAAACGTTAGGCATTGATTGTATAGCACTTGGCACTTCCATGGTGTTTTGAAATATGATGTTGACAAACACTGAGCAGCAAAACCGGATCACAATAGGTGCGGAGCAAAACGGCAAAAAAGCAACAGTTAGAAGCAAACACCCCGTTCGGAGCACAGTGGCATGAAACCTAATGTAGCTGCTGTATTCATGATCCAGTGAGCTCAGAGGATGCCCAGCTAGTCAAAACAATTAGTCTGACACATCATTACTCATACTGCAGCAGCTTCACTTTACATTGCTTTAGACAGGGCAGTAGCATAATGGGCTCTTCAGTTTTACAGCAAGGGAAAAAAAAAAAAACACACACTCTTGGATTCAAATGCGGTTGCATTTATGTTAAATCTTCCTTTTTAAACAAAAGAAAAAAGAAGGGATTTTTTTTTTATATGGAGCTTGAGTTATACACTGAGATGACTCAAGAAGTATAAACATGACATGAGGGGGTTCTGGGAGGAAGTTGTCAGTTTTTTTGGAGAACTGGTCTCCCTGTTACTGACAGAGTAAAGAACGATTTATTCTACTAGGAATGTGCTCCAGAATCTAGTCCTAAATCTAATGTCATGCTGGACAGACACAACTTTATCAAATTCAACTAGACAGTTATGTCTGTTCCTTACTGGCTTTATATATAGGGCAAAGAAAAACAGAGAGCTATTTCCTTCAAAAGGGAGATTAAATATCTGAATATTTACATCTGTAAATATCAACAACATTTACATTAACAACATAATTCCTTTCCTTTGAGGCTGTTACAGGTTCTTTGCTTCTAAACATCCTGACTTGTACAAATCTCCTCATGCTGGTAAAACCAAGCTCTCCCTTGCTCTGCCTTTTGTGCAGACACTTGTAGCTCTGCTCAGTGGGTATAAAGTGCAGCAGAGTTTTATATGCTAGAACTGGCATAAATGAATGGCTACACAAGATGAAGGGCAGTGGAGAACCAGGCCCTGAGCACTGCAGTACCATGAGAGAGACTGTTGAGAGCATAAAAGCTACCATTTCCGTTTGAAGTCAGTGGGAGTCTTCCTGCATGTCCTGCTTAAAGCTGAATCAGGCCCATGACAAATATTTCCACATGAGATATGCAAGGATGAGCAATAAAGGGTCTCAGTGAAGATTAGCAGGAGTTCAACAGCACTAGAATAGCACAGAACTGAGCTCAAGTCACTTCGTTTGCAAGGCCAAGTGATGAAGACAAATAAATTGCGAGTGAGATGTCACTGCACCGGTCATTGAGCTTCCTTGTACCCTACTGCCAGCCTTTGCCCAGCCCTGTGCCATCTCTCTGCTGGGAGGCCACAGGAACAAACCGACTCGATAATGGATCTCTGGTTAAAACCCCTCTGTGTCTCTTGCAGTAGGATTATTTTTAACCTGGCATGGCTTGCATCCATGCATGCCACCTTCTCCCCAACAACACATTCTCACAAAATGTCGTGCTGATACAAAGGGCAGGCTTGGGACAGGAATAGGTGGCTGGCAATTTTGTGAGCTGGCATTGCTCCTGAGAAGGTACCTGCAACTGTACTTCTAATTACTCAAAAACCATCATAGTGGATGAAACCCAAAGTCCAGCCAACCTTGACTTGTGTCCAAGAGTTGCAATGATTTTTTTTTTTAATCTTACATAGTGCCAGACACATTCTCTGATCCAAAATTAGCACTGCAATTTATTTTTAGCTAAAATTCAGGCACCAAAGCCCAACATTTGCTTTTGTGGGCATTTGTGCTGATAAAGCTACCAAGGTCCTTGTGGAGACTGAAAGTAAAGTGAGAGCCAAATGAATTGGGAACACTGACCTGGGTATGCCACCCTGCCTTGTCAAGTCCAATTGCTTGTTAATATCACATACTCTCTTACATAAACCAGTCAAAATTCATTAAAAATACTCTGTTTACCTCATGATGAAAGGATGCTCTGGTGGTTAGAGACTTCTCATGTTAAACCTGGACTTAGTCATGGCCAGTTCATGTTCATTTGTTCTCTTGCGAACATTGGTCTTCATCTCAAGTACCTACACATTCATTTTTGGTAAGACAGAAAGTGAGTCCCCTCTCAGGAAAGGGAAGAATTTGCTAAAAAAAAAAAAAAAAAAAAAAACATTTAGAAAAGATTACAGATGACTTTTGCTCAAATAATCTGTTTTTTACTGGGCTAAGGCTGATAGAAAACCTTTTGGAAATGAATGCAGACCCCAATGCCAAGGACCTAACTTATCTCATGCCAATGCCCATCAATTTTTGGTGCATATCCAAATAAAGAGCTGAACTTGACTTTCACTCCCATAAACTTTACTCACACTCTTCAGAGGAGCCAGGATCTATAGGGGCCCTGCCCATTATCACAGTAGCTAAAAGAAATGAAACCTAATGTCCAGGAAAAGCATTTGGCTGCTCAAACAAATACACCATGGAAGAAATCCCTCTAACTGCCATTTATCCATACCACCACCAACTGATCATTACTGAGCCAGGAATTCTTTATAGTAAGCAAAAAATAGCCCATCTCAGGCTACCACACGGACGTGCTCTATTCTATCGCTACAGTCATCAGCGACCGCCTCTCGCTCCATATTTCTAAACCAAAGCTGCAAACCAGCTTCCGCACGTAACTGATCTGTTTATAAATCTCCCATTGCTTGTTGTGTCCTACTGACACGACAAATTTTCTCCCCCCACGCTAACATGGAGTAGCGCAAACAAGTATTTAAACAAAAGCAAAACATCATCAGCGCACATTCTCTTTTCTTGTCAGAATGGAATCAACAATGGCATAATCCCTTGTTGAGAGTTTTCTCTCTCTCTCTTTCTCTCTCTCTTTTTTTTTTTTTTTTAACCCCTTGCTTAAGAGACTATGAACATTTGCTTCCCTTGTTTTCCTAAACAAGTCTTTGCAAAACACCAATTCATCCTGCAGGCTTTAGGAAGTTTACTGATCCTATCGGCTTAATAGCACACTGCTCCGCTCAAAAGAAGGCACTAGTGCTCTTGACTATTATGTCCTTTCTTAAAGCATGGCAAACACATGGGGCACTCTAGCACGTCCTTAGTAGTGTACAACTGAGACTAAAGAACAAGATAGAGCAGGATAACTGGGAGCAGTTAGCATTTTTTCACTCCAGTGTTACATTTTACTTATTTATTTATGCCATCAGAAGGAAAGGATTGCTCAGCATCCAGCTGGGCCCTGAGCTGTGCTGTTCAAAGGCAAATCCTTTCAAATGCCAATACAAAGACCAGGGGTTGAACTCCCAGTTCTGCTCCATGTCAAGATGCTGGGAGTTGCTAACTTGGGGAGATGTTGGTCCTTCAAGAATAAGCATGTCCTAACAAAATCTCTCAGTATCCCAGGAAATGGAAGACTGTGTTTCCAAATCAGTTTAAATAATGATTTTTTTTTCCTGCAAATAGCAATGAATGGCTATTCTGTGTTTATCAATGGAGACAGTAAAACCACTCCTAACAAAAGCATGACGTTTATGTCCCTCTTTTCCCTAGCAGTTAAAGGCCGATGCCGCTGGCCCCCCAGTTGTGAAGTTGTGCCTTGCTGCTGAAGCCACCCTGTTAAGCTAGATGATCTCTCACTGTGCAAGGCTACATGGGAGCTGCAGGAAGACAGGCCTTCACATTTTGCTATTATATAAATGGGGGCTCAAGAGAGAATAATTTCCAGTGAGAGTGATCAAGGGGTGGGTAGAATGACACTCCTTTTACACTGATGCTAATGTGCTGAAACGAGTCATACACCGCAAAACTTCATGGAGAAGCTGTCTTCAAGCCAGACCAAAAGTACTTCAGTGCATCTCTGAGGGATGCTACTATTTAGTCTAAAGGAGGAGACCCTGACATAGCTCATAATCAGAAATAGCCACTGATATAAAATAGCAGCATACAGGCTATGTATGTAAAAGAGCAGTTTTATTCGGTCCAGATGGCTCAAATGCTGATCTCATTTCTATTAGAAAAGTCTAGTAAACTAAGTATTACTACTGATGCAAATGGACTCGGAATCCAGCCATACAGACATAATAAGAAATATAAATGTAACTAATGAGGCTTCACTGAACATCAGTGTACACCTGTGTACATACTTAGCTATCCCTAGTCTATTACACACCTGTGTACATACTTAGCTATCCCTGAACTCAAGTTGTTTATGGTTTTAGCCACCCTTTCTTTTGGTGAGAGAAAATAAGAAATTTGGCTATCAAGTTCATGTAATCAAATCCACAATATGTTAATGGAGACAAATGTCTTTGCCTAGAAGGTGCCAAATTTTCCCTTCTTGTTACTGTTCAGCACATTGCTGCATCAGCTCAATCATGAGCCTTTTTAATATGGTCCCAATTCAGGACAACATCCCTGTTCAACAATACATTCAAAGCACCTGAAACACTGAGGTTAACAGGATTTAGGGTAGTAGCTAGCTCGGGAAGCATTGAAAGAAGGAGAAGCCTGAATAATTTCCTCACTTGGGACTTTTGTAGCTAATCTAATAATTAATATTACCTCTGTCCCTCAAAACCTGTCTGCTTAATTTTAAGGTAATAGTTCACTATAATCAACAGCATATGATGAAGCATATTCAATGGAATACTGCAGTTTGCTAAAGAGAGATGCTTTTCTGAAATAAAGACTGCAACACAGTGCGACAAATACTTCTATTTAGTAGCTTCACTGATATGATATTTGTTGTATTCACTGGTGTTTCGCATACATTGCACAGTGCCATTTCCATAAATAATTGCTCTGCAAACTAAAACTAAGCTCACAGATTGGGGACTTCAAGTCAACTTTGAATTAAAATCTTCCCATTTTGCCATGAGTTTGGAGTTGCCCCCCCCCCCTTTTTTTTTTTTTTTTTGCAGGAGAGGGGGCATCTTGTTGCAAAAGGTTTTCCATGCTATATAGTACGATACACATTTTTCCGCATTTTTCACCGTTAATAATCTAGTAAACAGACTTATAGGGAATGGATATATAGATAAAAAGTATTAATATGGCACTCCAGTGGCAAGATCCAATAATGTGTCTGTACATCTCACTGACCAGACCCATAATTATTGTTGGCGGGTTTACCCAGCTTATTTTGTTTTTAAAGGACATGCTCCCACTGTAATCAACGTGATTTGGAGGTCAGGATGCACTACCTTTCAGGGCAATGAAAGAATCCCACTTGCTTTACTCAAATAAATGGTATTATGAACTAACTAAAGGCTACACAATAACTTACACAGGTAAGTTAAGGTTGTAAATAATTAATTGCTTTCTAATGGAAAATCTGTATTACTTGCCCCCATCACATACAGTGTTACTAAACAGTAGAGTGGTATTGAAATAATATAACCAGACAGCTTGAGAAAGAGAGAGGAAAAAAAGGACAACATTTAAAAACAACTTGTATAGTATAACAATGTGTACAAGGCTGCTTTATGACCTCTCTTCACACAGTTTCAGTGATTTCAAAATAAAGATTCTTGATGAGTCAAACTGAAGCGGATGCCAAAACTATTCAATATCACTGAAATGCAGTTTAGTGTCAATAGGATTGGCCATCTAATGACGATTAAGTATGCTATAAATTTAAATCTTTGAACTACTTGTTGAGATTTATTCAGGCAGACAAACAAAGATAACAAAAGTCTTTTGTGCGTTTGTCACTCATTTCCGCTGCTCTGTTGTTGCAGTGTCAAATAATGTCAGTTATTTGAGCACAATTAATGTAATTTTAAATTCTCAACAAATTAAATTATAAAGACTATCAGTCCAGGGAGGACACTACCCATTTTTCTTACACATTCTCTTTTTTTCCTCCCACTATAGAGGTAAATTTTAAATCGATGAAAGGTGAGTTTCAATCTGTTTCTTAGAAAATAGTCTATTTTGTTAGAAAATTCATTTACTTTTCAAATGTTTTTCTTTGTTTTTAAAAAGGATAGCTACATCTTGGGATATAATTCAGAAAGACTTCATAATTTTTAAAATGTTTGGAAAAGCCAGAGAGGCCATACATTTCAAATGATTCTCATCTATACTAGGATTAATTCTTTACATTTATGATTGTATGTGTTCATTCAGTACCTATGTTTTTAAATCCTATCTTTGTATGGCTACTGATTTCATTTCAGCAGAATTGGAAGAAGGTGATTTAAAACAATGCCACAATATAAATGACCGCTGAAGGCAAATTGAAGGCTTGATAAGAAAGTATACAGTTCTTATCTCTGTTAAGTCCTTTGTTTAGAAATCTTGAAAATTAATTGAAGACAAAAAGATTGCCAATTTGCAGTCTTGCTTAATTAGAACAGGATCAGGAAAGTTATTCTACAAAAGCAACTGAAAACTGGTCACCTCAAAGAAACAAAATCACTTCCCATTGTGCCTAAATTATGTTGACTACGCTGAATGTTATATAATTTAGGAGGAAGAGGGTAATATATTTTACATTTTGTGAGATCGTACCTCAAGATTTAGTACAGCATCTAGAATTTCTTTGTAAGTAATAAAGACAATGATCCATTGTGTACTTCTATTACTAATTATTCTGTAAAGATTGTCTGTTCCAAAAGATAATTAGAAAGGGTGAAATTTAATTCCATTAAACAGAACTCAGCTGGGACATAATGAAATTTTGTTGTGAAGTAGCAGAGTGACTTTGAAGCCAAATAAAAAGCTTTTACATCGATGGAATGAATAAGATTGTAAAATCTCACACCTTTTTTTTTTTTTTTCCCCCCCTACACAGCCTCATTTTAAAAATAGTTAGAATAAGACTGAATTATATTTGCAACAAGTTTCAGTTCTCATATATTCCAGAAAGAAGGGATGACTTTTTCTGTGTTTTATACAAGCCAGTATTTAACATTTCCTTTGCAGAGGTCAACAAACTAGGCAGAGAACAGAAAACAAGATAAGTGATCGGTGCTCATATAGCAGCTGCGTTACTAAATAATACCAGTCCCACTCTAAAGAGCTCCATACCAACATGATTCAACTTAAGCCAGCTCTGGGTATGAGGAGACCATCAGGCTGGTTCTAGGTTTGATCATTTCTTCTAACTAGAAGGTGCTTTGCAGAATACCGAGCTGGTGGTGGACACCTATCCACCGGGAAAGAGATTGACTGCTGAGCTGGAGAATTGGACCTGTTTTGCCCAGGCCCCCAGAGTAGCCACTACTGCTGAATGAAAGGTGTGCTTGAAGAAATGGCTAATAATTGGGTTCAGGTCTTTATTGTCTCATTTGAAGGTCATATGAACCTACTTAATGGCACAGGGCTTATTGTAAGGAGAAGAATGACATGAATACATTAGTAACCCATGTCTTTGAGGCTAACCACTAAACACAATGCACCAGTAGATAATACGCTTGGGAAAACTCTTTGGGAAAATACATGAAGCTGCTTGAAACCAACTTGCTTCAGTTCACTGGACCAAGTCCAAACATTACAGGCTTGAGTTTGGCTGACCGGAACGTATTGCTGCTACGGCCCTGGGATGAACACATTTCACACCGCAGTTGTCACACCCTGTGACAGTCCTTTACAAGAGCTCAAGCTTCACACACCAAACCCTGGGAAGGAGAGAGAGATGGGAAAGAGGAATAAATGAAGAACTACCAAGACAAGAGGAGGAGGAGGAAGAGGGAAAAGAGAAGAAACAGACCTTAGAAACAGTCTCCTAACCTCTGAGCTCAGCTTCAGTAGCACTTTTGCATGCCTTTATATCCTTTTCCAATTGACATCATTAAAGCAGAGGTCTTGGCGCACAAGAGGACATTTCCAAACCAGATTTCAGGAATTTTACTACTGCCTGTGTAGCTTGCATACTCATGACCACTGCCAATTATCTGAGCATATCACAATACCCCTGTGGAGTAGGGAAATGTTGTAATTACTCTCTTAAAGGCAGGAAACCAAAATTCAGAGAAATTAAGTGACTTGCCCAAGGTCCCATTGTTAGGATTGTACCTTTCTTGACTCCAGGTAAGTGCCTTGAGGACAGGACATCCTTCCTCTCAAGGATGACACTTTCTCTTGAGGCAGTTGCTGGTTTTGAAGTAAAACAAGCAGTTCTTTTCCTCACAGTGTGCTGAATACAAGTGATTTTATTTTTCAAGAGCAGGTCCTATTTTAACAGAAAGTGCCATTGCTAAATTCTAAAAATGAAAAGAACTTCAGCATACTGTGACCTAATGATAGTAGATGTTAAGAACACATGTGGCTTTTCTAGCTTTGTGGAACATTCCCATGAAGAGATACTTAGCAAATGCAGCTTTGTGTACATTTCACAGAAATCTGCCAGCATTACTGACTTTTACTCAGGTCTGAGTCTACCTCTAGACCAAAGTCACAAAAGAGGGGATTAGCTGTCTGTCACATAAATAGCTAATTAACTCTTGATTGGACCCTGCTAAATCCCTGCTTCCTTTTCATTGTATCCACCTTCCCCAGGAAAAAATAGCACTCTCATATAGCAGAAAAATCAAAATTGTAGTCAACACTAGTAAGGAGATGAGCCTCTTGTGAACAAGAGTCATTATATCAAGAAGTGACAATAGCATGTTCCTGTATTGCATCCACCTGAAAACAAGTTAATTGAAGTGTTCAAATCATCACTTCCAAATACAACCCAAAAATGCAAAATTACAACAACAAAAGCCTAAGATGTTCTTCAATACAGTGTCCCAGCTGTGAAGAGGAAGTACTGATAGGTAACGTACCTGTTTTTCCTATACTACTAGGCAGGTACCCTGAGGTGCTGTACACCCTTAAGCCCATCTATATGTAAAACCAAGCCCTTTTCTATATTAACACACATCAAATGTTTGCATCACCCAAGTTAAAGAGGATTTAAAAGGTTAGAGCAGGGAGACTGGTTTTAAAAACACATCACAAGTGGCAGTATTTATCATTGATAAAAGCAAATTGATGTTAGATAAAGGAAGGTCTCTGCTTGACAGAAGAGAAAGTACCTCTTAGTATGAATCACAGAAATTGTTTTCACCGCACAGAATCAAACTTTTTAGAGTTTGTAGTTCTCCAGCCCCAGATTTTTATTGAACTTAAATAGATAATATAAGCTACAGGCTGAAAAAAAGTAGGAATTAAATATGAACATAAGAACTAACTTATGAAAAGAAAGTCAAAAGGAGGACTTCTATTCCAATTGTTTCCCTATATATCTTCTATGTACTTGCTATTGGTTATCACAAATGGTTCTCAAAGGCAGAATTACAAAAATCATTTTTTACTCCAACAGGAACATTCCTACATTAGCTATGAAGTAAGTAGCAAATAATGCCTAGTTATGTTAATGCTGACAATCACCTTAGTGATGTCAAGAACATGTCAAAAGTGACACAGCACCCTGGCAAGACAATTTCTCAACTACCCACCTCAGATTTCAGTTCATACCAAATTCTGGTATATGAATGCCTGCTATGAGCGTGAAGGATGGGGAAAAGGGAGGGAACAGTGCGAAAAACATCAGCTGCCTCCAGAAATTAGCTATTACATGAAATAAAAGAGTTCAAGACAGAAGGTTAGGTATCCTTCTTTATTAAGGACAAACAAATTTAGTCATGGTTCCAAGCTGCTCATTAAGGTGTAACTCAATAGCCACTATTTTATTACTAACTCTAACTTTCCAATAGCTATGCCAGGCCAACCACTGTTTGCTTGCTGGAAGCATTCAGGAGATACCTGTTACAATCTGCAGAGACTCAAGAGAGATGCACAGGAGCAGCCCAAATTTTTCTACTGTGCATATCTCTTCCTTCTTTAACAGCTCCCTGTCCAAAGAGTGAACAACTAAAGCAAAATTTACAGGAAGTACTGGAAGAACAATATTCCAGGCAGTCAGAGGCCCAACATCTGTATGGCACTCCTAATATGACAGTGCTGAAATGTTTCGGGATTGTACAGAGCTTATTTCTAAGGATTTTAGATCTTTCTGCATAACTCTCTTCTTGTTAATTTTCCCCCAACTTTTCTTCATCTTCATCTAACTGCATCAGATGCAGGCTGAGGACTGGCTTGGACGAAGCCTGGCAGCATCCAGTCACCTTCGGAAAAAGAAAAACGATTCTGGCTCTGTTGCAATAGGTGGAAAAAGTGCCAAAGTCTTTAGGGCAGAGTTTCACCCTGTCATTCAACAGAAGATGCACTAAATGCCCACTGCTTCTAGCAAAACTAATACTAAAACGCACATTTTCCCCACACACAGATCCTTCAGAGGAAAGGTGGATAGCCACGGGAATCAGCACCCAAGGCTGTAGGTGGACATTTCTTTCCTAGCAGCCTGGCCTCCGGAGGGGGATTGTCACCTCCAAGGACCAGTGTGAGCTCCAGCGTTTCCCACCAGGTCTGTTTCTTATGTCAGGAGACAATCCTGTGCAGTGAGAACCTCACCAACTTTTGGGATCTATTTATTTTGTGCTTCTAAGGTTCCTGTCACCCTCCCTTAACTGTTGTTTCTATAGAAAAGTATAAATTGACGCTTAAAGAACAAAGGCTACAAGGAGACTTGTGTTTCTTTTAAAGCAAACTCTTTGAGCGTGTGCTATGTGGTTCTAGCACACACTAAAGAACAGGGAGCCCACACCCTGTAATGAAGAAGAAAAGAAAGAAGAAAAAAGAAAGACTGCTAAAGAGGAAATTATCCCTGTTAGACAACAGGAACTGAATCATTTTTGGTGGTTACTTGGCTTTTTTTCATTCTCCTTTATTTTTAAAAGAGCTTTTCCCTATGCAAACAGGAGCATTCACTGATCAGCACTAGTATCTCTTTGCTTTTGGTGTACATTAAGAAAATTAAATGGAATATTCTTAGAAATACATCTGTGCCTGGGGTGACTCACATTTGATCAATCCCTATGAAATGTTCTTTTCAGAGGATGTGCAATTATTTGCTCAGTTAGGCTTAAACTTTTTATTTATCTAATCACCCCCCTGTAAAGCTTTGATCTGAGCTTCCAAAACCTATTTTTCTAACTGCTTTAGCTACATATTTTAAGTCTTATTGTCTAATCAACTTCAGCCTGTAAAACATGCAATGTCCTACTTAATGCATCCTATTAGGAAATCAAGCTGCCGCACGGATTTTTAGATCTCTCATTTTGCAACCCCGTGAGCCATTTGGAAGCATCATTAATGTCATTATTCCAGGGGAGAAGGAGAGAACTGGCAGCAGAGCGAGCCCTCTACACGGCTGACAGCTTTACCCTGCTAACATTTGCAGAGTGACTCAGAGGTGAATCACAGGTTTCTGCAGGTGTACACCGGGGAGAGCTGGATGATTTCCATGTCACAGTGGTTGCAAATGTTTACTTCATTAGTTCATGGGGTTACTCAGCAGTCCTGGCCAACTCAATTTCTCAATCTTACTGTCTTACTGTATGGCAGTTAAAAAAAAAAAAAAAAAAAAGAAGGGGGGGAGTAGATAGCAGCTCTGAAATTAAAAACACAAAACCAACCGTCAATTTGTAATTAGAAAACCTGAGCAATGTTGGAATGTGAGCAGATTCACATGTGGTCGTTATGTTTCAGAATACACACACATTATGAAATATTTCAGATTTTATCTACTGTTAGCTCTATTACACTCTTTATCATAAAAGTAAAGGGTACACTAATTATACCCTTCACAATAAGACTACAGCCCCCACACAGGGAATGGTCTCGGGATTTTAAATAGATGGTTATCTCTACCCACTGAAAATGAGATTATATTTGTCATAAGAAATTTCATAGCAATGTTCTCTACTTAGAAATTATTTCAATTACTTCTTTGAAGTCTGGACTCCAGATGTTTCACAGTAAGTCTGTGCCTGCCTAGGAAGTTCACACAGTATCTCAGGGTTTCTGATGGCATCTCCCACCCACGACTGCTATGGCTGGGACACCAGTCCTGTAGTCACATCTTCTCCCTTCACTTCTCGTTCAGTTCTAGCTTGCAAGTATTCCAACTTCCCTAACTAGGAGGAAATGCCTGTGTGCAAGACACCAGGTGCCTGTGCCAGCATCATTACTTTGTATTTCTCTAAACTAGATTCCATAAGCCACTTATCTACCCCTTTTCCTAGTCTAATCAAGCCATTTGGGATTTTGCAGACTTTTGACTTCATATTAACATATTCCCCACAAGATCATGTCATCAACAAATGTTATCACTTTACATCACGTTCCCACTGTGAGGTCATTAACATATAAAGTGAACAAAATCATGTCCCCCAGTATTGATCCTCAGCCTACACTTACTATAAATCACCTCCAGGCAGCATGAACTTCCAAGTGTTTCCATTGACAAGAGCTGTTTGTTTGGCTTAGATATATAAAGACTTGTTCTTCCTATGCACAAGGAAAAGGCCCTCCTCACTTTTGGAGTATTTTATCTTGTAGATCATGTTTTGCATTGTTACTATATCAAAAATGTTCTGGAAGCCCTGGACAGATTATCTGCCTAGTTAAAACAAAGACAGACAACAACCAGTTCATCTCTCTTTTCTTGTAATTGAAATTGATCAAGCTACCCAATACTAAATGGGAGTAAAGTCTTTAAGACATAATTTTCACTCAAGCAAGCCAGACCAACTACGGTGGCGCAAAATATTGGCTGAAGAGTGAAAGGCTATTAAGAAAAAATGGAGTTAAGAGATCCACAAAAGCTGAAAGGTCTGTTTATCCCAGATTTCCTCCATGGCTGACATTTTCAAAAGATCTCATTAGCAGCTACCCAACTAGAACGCGGAATCCCACGCTAGCCACGCACTCGGATACTATTATATCAGTCCTGCTCCTCTCCAAGGATACACTTCTAACTCTGAAATGTTTTTATACCTAAAGCCTAAACTTTTGAGAAGAACAGGTGATAAAATAGAAACTTATGAGAAATCAGAGGTCCTTACAGTATATGCTCTATGAGCATCTCAATGACTTGGTATGCGGTTCTGCATGGTCACAGTGAAACTGGGAATAAAATCCAGGGAATTTGTAATCCCTGTGGAGTCAGAGCATTTAAAGCTGAAAAAGGCAATTTACTCTTTATAAATAAAACTAACTGGATTACTGTGACCAAGGATCCTGCCAGGTGTCAACTAAAAATGAAAGGAACAGCAGAGCTGCCTGCAGTTACGAGAGCCGGAACTCGGTAACACCAGCGGCCTTTTCCAATCCTACCCTCCCAAAGGAACAGACTGTGCCCGAGAGCACCGAGCACCCAGCAGGCGCAGAGACAACAGTTGGCAGGGACAGATGGAGGCTGCACGGTGGCAGCACCTCCCAGCAGTGGGCCCAGCGCCCCTCGCCAGGCAGCACCGTGCTCGGTGGCACAGGACAGATTGCGCTCTGGGGAGCCCTCGGTTCCCTGGGCTAACAACTGAGAGCAGAGTTCAAGTTACGAGGCAGAAAGCTGGGGGAGGAAAAGCCTCCTCCTCTCCTCTTGGACGACAAACAGCCGTGCGGCAGCTAATCCAGGTATCCAGCCCTCTGCTCCTGCCTCTTCCCAGGTGCCAGCCCTTGGAGAGCTCAAGGAGATGCAGCCCTGGGGCTCCTGCGCTGCAGACGGGCCAGGGTACCGGGCGAACTGGGGATCTGCTTTACTCTTCCCTTCAGGCAGATGCTCCAGCATCCCTGCCTCTTCCATCGCATCCTCCCCACTCAGGTGCTCCAACTCTGCAGGCCAGAACTCATAGGAAACGAGAGAAAATCTCACATTTCTTCTCTCTTTTTGCCACAAAAGAGCATTCCCAAAGAGAAGAGGCAGGCAGCACACATGAGGAAAGTTTGCATCTACCTGCTTTTCTATTTCATGTCCTGTGTTAGTACCTATGGCCTGAAGCAGGACATTGTGAGAAAAAAAGAAAAAGTCATTTGCACAAGGCAGATACTGAATAAGGTGCAGGCTCACAGACAGGTTTATTTATTAACAGTTCTCCTCAAATCTACCATATATCTTTTTTTCCAACTTAGCAGGTAATACACCAAGGCACTGACTGCACAGATATCCGTTTTCATTCAGCAACTATTTAAAGACACACTTGTAGGCAGATTTTCAAATTCTGTTATAAAAAATAGTAGTCACAATCAAGTTACCATTCTAGAATTGCTAACAAACACACACTTCCCAGTTCTTAAATACAGATAGCAATGACAAGGGAGGAAAGAAATACATTGGAAAGTAATCAGAGTGAAGTTGAAATGACTGGAGCAACACTGTACAGCAAAACTCATGGGTTTAGATGTGCTTTATTTAAAAACTATTAGCATGTTATTCTATACTTAGTCAAGTAAACTAAAAAAACCCTGCAGAAACAAGCATTAGCTCTTACGAATCCATTTCTGAAACGAACACACTGCCCCCAGGCGAAATGAGCACTAAGGCTGAATACATCTATAAATATCCCGCCCGGGCTGATTGAAGCCCACGTAGGTGCGCTTGGCACTTACCTTGGGGAAGCCGGGTCAGCTCCACTCCCTTCCTCCTCCCTCTGTTAGCTATGCAGTTTGGCAGCTTTTGCATTTTATCTCACCACAGATTTTTGCCAAAACTTGAATCTGCTCCCGACAGATTAACTGCCACCCTAGAACAAACTGGCTTTTTTTTTTTTTCTTCCCCCCCTTGCAGATTCAAACCAAAAGGATAAGCTTGAATAACAACCTTCTTCGAAGGCCTGGTCTTCTATCTGGCCTGGAGTTGGGAAATTCAGAGCAAGACAGTTGCAGAGGCTTTATTTAGTCAATAACCACACTTTAAATTCAATTATTTGAACAGTACAACAGACTGTGGGACCTGAGTCCCAGCTGTTTTGTAACTGATGTTGTCACCTGCACCTGTGCAAAGTGGGCACAAAATATTTCTAGTTTGGCGGTTGAGAATTATACCCCATATTTACATTTCCTTCGTGGTTCCTGACTTTATTCATTAGTCAGCATGTGGCACACAAGCTGATGAATTAGTGCTTAGCTTGTTTTGAAAACACATCACTTGCAAACAAACTTTAAAAAAAATCTGCAATAATTAGCTGCATTTTATTTTCTCTGCTAACTGCACCATTTTTTGCCTTACATATATATATGTGTATATATAATACATATTTATGTGTATATATATATATACACACGCATATACAAATACATTTACATCAAGTTGCATTTGGTCTTTTGGAGGTCAAAATCAGGCTGAGTGAATGCAGCTGTAAAGGCAAAGACCTCAATAGAATTTAATGTACTTATACCAGGTCTGAATTCAGCCCTTTGCCTCAAGGCACATTTCAAACTCTCAATGTACAAAGGACATTTTAAAAATTGTTTTGCATTCATGAAAACTCGGACAAGATTCCATATAACTCTGTCATAACATCTTGACCATGCAAAGATGAAATGCCTTGTATTTGGCTGGAGGATGAAGGGGCACATATGTGCAGCTATACTGATGTATAGGAACTTGACTGGAACCTGAAGCCTTAGCAATGTCTGATAGTGAAGATGCAGTAAAATAATCAAGATCCTCTGCCTTTCTATAGAAGGGATTTTGCCTCTACTCTAGCATATGATAAAAAAGAGTCTCTGCCTATGATATTTGGGTGCTTATAGCTTAAGACTATTTTCCTCTCAGCTTCTGAATAAAGAGTAATTTCCTTTCAAATAGATATATAGTGAGTTGCTTCCAGTCTCTGGAATGCACTCTTATGCACTTTTAATAGTGTATTGGTCTAGTCAGGTATATTTATTTTCCCCTCATTAAGTGAGAGTTTGATCCCTTCAATTTCACTGTTTATCTCTGCTCTCTGCTATGCTGAGAGCTTTCCTAGGGGCATCCCTTGATCCAGAGCAAGACTGATGGGGTTGAGATATCTGAAACAGCATGACAAGGGGTTTGAGGTAGCCAGCAACCAAGTCACCCCTGCGAGCCACCCTGGGACCTTCCATGGAGCAAAAGACCAACTCAGCAGTGGGACAGGTGGACACCTTCCCTCCCCTGCCAGACACACAGCACACTTTTAAGCCCTCCCGAAGGCCAAAGTTTGATGGAGCTAATACTGCCTGCTCCTCACCCTGAGAAGTGTCCCCCTCACAGATGACGTCACTTGGCATTTAGGCCAGCACTCATCTTAATGAGTTGAGGATCTGGTCCATCAACCAATTCCAATAAGTTTTATGTAACTACGTATATGTCAGTCATCCCATGTTCATGCTCATCCTTCCTGTAAACATCACCTCTCCTCTCACTTCAGGCTTTTATTTCACACCTCTCCTATACTCCACCCATAGCAACATGGGAGCTCCTTGAGGTCATGGATCTGTATTTGCTGTAAAGCCTCACCCACAGTAATAACACTGTATAAATAATAAACAAAAGCAACAGTGGTAATATAACAAGTAGATATCAGCCTTAACAACTCTTCCTCTTAACATCATATCTTAACATGATCTTAACATCAACCCTGTTGATGGAGACAAAACTAACTTCAGACTGGTGAGAGACTGACCAGAGTCATTTGTCTAGGTTAATGTCTATATGGTGGGGTCAAATCATCATTGAAATATCAGTCAAAACACTTCAAGAATTCAGTGCCAGAAGAATACAGAATTGCAGTGATGCAGAGATCCAACTGCTAGATCCAAACCCCTTCTCCTGAAGTGAATTTTCCATGCAAAAATACAAAAGAAACTGTCACATCAATATACTGAACATATTTGCTCTTCCTAATGCACAGAAAAAAAAGTATAAAGTTTAATTAGATTTTCATTTGGGAATTAAGGATATGAACCTGAAAAATTGAGGGGTAGAAGGAAATGGGTATGGTGGAAAAAATCCACTAAGACCCACTGTTTTAATGTAATGCCATACTAATCCATAATGTATATGGATTAGTAAAGTGCAAGCTTCAAAGGTGCAGCTCTCTATAGGGAGGCATAAACCTTTTATTGGTATATGAATCCACTATTCAACTAACCAGTACAGTGGTATAGCCTCAGTACAATCAATGTGAATTATAGCTGTAAGCAACGTGAATTATACCTGCATAGAACTGCTCATATACATGCACATTACTGCTGCTGAAAAGCCTACAAGTCACACAAGGGCACAGATGCAGAAAGGGTGCATCTCAAGTGAGTTTCCTGCAGACCCACTGGTAGTGGCACATGGGGCTGCTTTTCATCCTTGATGAACATCTGGCAGCTGGAAGGAGACAGGCAGAAAGAGACAGCACACACGAAATACCTGATACTGTAACATCTTTTTTTAGATGTTCTACCCTCCGGCATTTTTATAATGACTATAAGAGCATCCGGACGAGGGTAGCAGCTCTTGCTGACATTTTATTGATAAGACAACCACACTGAGCATCAGCTGAAGAGACAGAAAGAGCCGTGAAAGAGCTGTATGCGTGGAAACAGTATTCACTGAGCTATATGCCCTGCACATCCTTTATATTCCTCTATTGATGTTTTCCCAGAAGGAAAATGAAAGCTAAAGGCTGAAAAAGAGCATGGAATTTGTCAACCAATTAAGCCTCATGTGTCTGGGGATATGGGTTAAAAAAGCCATTCCCGAGTATTTCCTTACAGGGATTCTCTGCTATCTAGCATGTGTGGTTTTCTTCAGAACAACTGTTCTCCTGTCATCCTGCAATAAAGAATCCTGTTTTTTAATTCTTCTAGAGCAGAGCCCTCTGAAAGGGAAACTGCTGCAGAATAGATGCAGAAGGGCAACAGGTCTAACCCTGTGGATTTCTCTATTAGTGCATTTCTGTGTGTAGACTACTGCTTAGATTTTGTGAGGCCCTGGAGAAGGCCAAAGTCATTATGTAAGGGATGCGAGAGAGTTTTTGAACATAGGACCTGTTTCTGTGCAGCCTCTCACCACCCAGTTCAGAGGAGCAAAACTTTTCAAATTACTGTAAGCAAACACCTAAATCCAGAACTTCTGCTCCAAACGGAAGCTAACTGGCAAGGCATCGTGTTCTCCCATTTTATGAAGAGGCACCTTCACACATCATTCACAGTTTGGGCTATTTTCCTATCTGGGAAAACTTTTCTCACCCAATCACATAAAACATTGTAT
The DNA here is from genome assembly GCF_000705375.1 of Tinamus guttatus. Next base: position 200,788 of record NW_010581286.1, read on the forward strand.
CCTACATAGGCAAAACTGACATTTTCTGGCAACTTTGGAAGGGTGAGATAAAAATGTCCCTAGCCAACAGCTTGCGGCCACTGTGGTCCAATACTCACTGGTCTCACAAATCTGTCAGTTGCACTGCTAGGGACCTGGGATTGCATCAGCATCACCTAGGAACCAAAGAGCTACTAATTGCTAGTTTTCTAACCAATCCGCCTGTATAGTCTGGGAAAAATTACATCTGCAACTCAGCCAGGAGATCAGAGGGTCAACGCTGGCCAAAGGAGAGGGTAGCTTTTCCAGCTAGCACAGCAGCAGTGCTTTCTTCCATGCCTTCTTCCATCCCAAAATATTATTAGACAAGGAACAAGAGGAACAGAGACAACAGGGAGTGACCCAACTGTGGCCAGCAGATGTGAGGCAGGAGGAGGAGGAGTGAAAAATGAACCTCATTCAGAGGTTCATGTCATTCAGAGCTCTGACTGCTGGACCATGGTACAATTGAGCAGATGCTTTTGCACTCCAGATACTTTCATGCTCTGCTTTGCAAGATGCCCAAGCCTTACTTGTATCTGGAATCCAAATATCTCTCTACGTATATGGGGACAGACAGCAGACACAAGAATTACGAGCTGAGGAAGTGATCTGCCTTCATGGTGCCACTGTATGAAATGTTGTTGCTACGTTCTGTTCCATGCATAATTGTGCATGTGTGTATCTAAATATATATGCATGTACATGTATAAAATGTTCAGAGATCACAGGATCTCTGCTGTATAGTACTAAAATTAAAAAAAAAAAGTTAGAAGAAGAAATAATAACAGTTTTTTCTCCTTGTGTTTGTCTTCCCAGATTTTAGCCATTCTCTAGAGTAAAAAAATAATGCTTCTAATGCTGTAAGAGAGAGGAGGAAAAAAAAAAAAAAGAAAAAAGCTAACTCCTACAAACTACAAGTGACACTCTTAAAAATACTTGAAGGAGTTTTCTTGAAATAATGCACTTTTTTGTTTCATTTTGTTTAAGCTAGGATGAACAATTGACTATTGTGCAAAGGTAGATTGAATCCACAACTCGATATTTGTAAAGCAATTTAAAGGGCACTTTAACAATTCCAGTAATAGTGACCATTAGAGATTTTGCAAAGAAAACAGGCATTGCAGGATAAACCAAAGTGGGCTGAAAGTAACCGCTATTCTTCCTTTGATATATTGTTGTATCTGATCACCTTCCAGTAGCATAGTAGTGATGTGACTAGCATGCACTTCATGTAGTATACTTGTTTCTTTATTTCTTCCCAAACTGGGATTTTGCACTGTAATCTCACCCATTCTAGAGCCTCAAAATCTTGCCAGTTCACAGCAGCTAACCATGATTCTAGATCTCTAACATTTTAGCATCTTACTAAGCAATTTAATACCCACACAGAGAGAAAGCAATATAGAAAGACCTTTAACTACTTCAGGTATTTATAAAAGACATCTAAAAAGTGGGCCTGAACTAGTCAAACACATTTAAAGTAGGGTTTGTGTGTTTTATGTTTTTTTTTCTCTTAAATCTGAGCAACAACCCGCCATAATTCTATGAAGAACTGGAATGATGTAGGCTTTGCTTTAATCCTATATAAATACAAATAACAATAAATTGCTTGTAGTCATCCTCTTAAAGGCAGTCAGTACTTCTGACAGTGATACCCAGACTGAAAGTTTCTATAAGTATAGCTGCATAAATATATCACTAACTGCTTAGCTTTTACATAGTCTCTGGTTTCCAGAAAGAATTAGAAATGTGACATATGATCAGGACTGTAAGTATTTTTTCAAAGTTGGATTAATTAACATTATCTCAAAACCAGAAAGAACAAAGCTCCCAGGTATGTGGAACATTAATCATATCACCAGTAATTAGTGCCAGAAAACAGAAATAAAAGACAAAATGAGGCCATAAGAAATAATTCTAATCCAACTACAACTTACCAGAAATACTGCAAGAAATAGGTTTGAGAGTACACAATTACATTCATTAAGTAGAAGAAAGGATAAGAAAAACCCCGTTCTCTGGACCAGTTTAACAGAATACACAACAAATGTTTGAAAATATGAACAAAGATGGATGGCAAAATTGTAGCAAGCATGATTCAAAGATGTCACTATAAGATCAACATATACCTTTCAGAGTGCAGGAACACACTCCCGTGAAATAGAGGGCAACTTCTAATCCAAATGATTTAGTCCTTAGGTTACGGCAATGACAAGAGCACTAACACAGCAAACAAGGCACAGAACAGGCCCACAGGGAAGCAGCACTGGTAATCAGGGAAATGCATCCAGGGAGATCAGTTCTTAGATCAGCTAAGGTTTGAGCACCTGCAGAATGACACTGTTTTAGAGGACCTCTTCAACCACATACAGAGCTATTGCCCATCACACTAACAGGGAAATAACTGCAGTACTCAACATATAACCATTGATTGAACCATAAACTGAATATCTATTCAGTAGAATTTCTCCCAGCAGTAGTGCTAGCTCTTACCTTCGTCAAATATACGGCTGCACATTGGCTCCCTGTTCCTGTTTGAAGGAGGCATCTTGCTGGCAGCAAATGGTAGGGGTGGACATCATGAAAACCCTGAGCTCTTGTAGACCTGCAAAGAAATTATTTCATCCAGAAGAATTAGCTTACATGGTGGGACCATTGATTTCTCTCAGTGAGGCCTATTTTGACAGGATATACTTTCCTGTCCAGTCTGGCAGATTCTCAGTTTGAAAAGTATATGGTGAAGGTAGTAACTAGGTACCTCATGTGAACAAGTAAGAATTCACTTGTTCACATACACAGAGGACCTTAACTCTGTAGGTCAAGTTATACTCAAGAGTGTGAACTATGAATAGGTTTTTCTCAGTAGAAGAGAACCTATCTGGTTCTCCAAGAGTTCACAATCTGATCCTGAACTCTTCCAGTGTATTCCTATGATTGAATGTTTTCTGAGTGGATATAAACAGATTTCAACCTAAAGGGTGGCTGTAAATCTAACTGCCTGCTGTGCATTATTTGTGGGGCTCCTTCAGCCACACAAGCCACATGGATCTGAGAACAGTTTACAGCTGATACTACCTGAGACCATTCCCAGGAAAAAGGCAGTTTTTCGTAGCATTACAACAAGCAGTCTGGGACTCAGAACAAGTCACTCGAAGTTACTCATTGTAGATCAGTGATATGGAAATAGAATAAAGCCAATTTCTTTTGCTAGTATGAGACTATCTCTCTCCTCCACAAGGAGGAGAAAGCTTTCATTCCAGAGGAAAGTCTGGCTTTTCACCACACAGACACCAATCCAACAAAGCACCTAAGTTTACTGAGCAGCAATGGGATTATATGCTTAAACATTTTGCTGGATCAGGGCCTCTGTGATTAATTTTTATACAGTTTTTATCAAAGAACCTAAAAAAAAATAGTAAAAAAGATCTTTTCTTCACTTGTGGCTTATTGGTTTGCTGTAGATAACCACTTCGTTCCAATAACAATTTAAAAGAAAAAAGCCTAAGATACAATCAGTGTAAAAGCAATTAGTCGTATTATTTAATGGATTAATATAAATTACATTGTTTAATTACAAGATCAAATAAAATAATATTGGTTTCAATTACAGCAATTCAAACAAGTGAAGAAACAAGGAAACCAAATGATTTCTTGCATGCTGCCTTCAAACTCTTTCCAAAGAAGGTTATATTAACTACACGGAGACATAAAAATCTACAATAATGACAAATCACTTGATGGCCACTCCTGAACATAAATTCCAGCTACTTAACAACTTGGATTTTACTACTAAACAAGTTATAATCACAGTGAAAGAGTGAAAGGGACACAAAAAGAGATGTAATGCCAGATAGAACCAGACCATGTATTGTACAGCCCCTGTATGAACACAGACCTTATCATATATATGCTTCCACAACATAGCTTTAAAACTTCAAATTACCATGAGACATGCAACCGAGTTTCCTTCGGCCTAAATAGACCCAATGAGGATCTAGCTCCCCAGAAGAGGGAATTTAGCATTTAACCTGCCCCAAAAAAGATAGTAGTATTTTGCTTGCTGCTCTGAAGCACTCCACAGAGCCACGGCCACACTGGTTGTTCCCTCATAGCTTGCCGGCCCTTCCCTAACTAAGGATGCAAAAGCAATTGCAGGGCAACCCATGCAGAGAAGGAAGGCTCCCACCACCAGAGCAAGCTCAAATCATCCCTGCCCAATGCATGTGCAGTGGGCAACAGTGACAGCATGGGAGAAGTAACTGTCTCCTATACTATCTTCTTTAGGGATCTGCTTGCTGAAACAATGATATTGGCTCACAAATCCCATGGAGAGACGGTTTCCGTCCCGAATAATTTCCAAACTATCAGACAAAACGCATGTCAAGAAACAGAGCAACGATGAGTTCCCCTGCCCAGCTCACAGACATGCCCAGAGCTGGGTTCAGCTTACCTGGTTCAACCCAGGTAAGAAAGAATGTGACTAAGTTTGTATTGAAGATTTTAGTAATTCACCAAGATAAAACAAGATGGCAAACAGCACAACATATTTAGCTACTTTCCAACCCATTTTAGCAACAATTTTCCCTTAAGACCACCATCTTCATTTGCAAAGCAGATTAAGGACCCCAGTACTTGCTTTGGATGCAATACTAGCCCTTGCCATCACGTTACTACAGCCCTTTTAAAAGCATCAACAATTTTTGGACGTGTTGCAGGCACTAGGGAGGATGATTTGTCAGAACTGTGTTTACTACAGAAAAGTCTTGGGCTTGATCATTGGGCTGAATGTGAAAGGAATTTAGAAAGTATTTAAAATGCAAATGTTTTACTCCAGAAGCCCCTAGAGAGATTCCAGGGGGACTGTAGTAGCAAAACTTTGCACTAGACTTGCAAAACATTTTAAAAATATCAATAGGTGAATATATATATAATAAATATTGCTTATTTAAAAATATTCATTTCCTCTCAAGCCATTGCTGTCTCTGTGTTCAGATTTCTACTTTCTAATGGGAAAAACAAACAAACAAAACAAAAAGTCATAAAATCAGAAATATCAGCAAGCCAAACATCTCCACTTAGTTTAAATCAATAGGAACTGCACTAACTTGTCCATGTGAATTCTTAGGTTGTGCTGATTTTGCTCTACTGTTTGTAGCTACAATAAGGCAATGATGCTGCCTTACAGAAATCCATGCACAGCCAGTACCAGGGGAATGCTGCCGGGTTCAGCTCTGGAGCTCTGCAGGCAAAAAATATCTCAAGCTTGAGCTCACTGCAGCTCTAATTAAAAATAAAGTACGGATGACTCATTTCACTGTTTATTGTTAATGGTTAAGCTACTGGAAGAAGCCCTACCAGAGTTCTTCCTGACTGAACAAACGCTTGCACTAGGACTAGCAGCAAGCTCGTGTTATTGAAATTGGGAGTACTGGGCATAGGTTAATAAAGACCAGTTAGGGACCTATAGCTCAGAAAAACTGTAATATGTCAAGACAGAGGTCCACACTGGGGGAGGGGAGACAGGAAAACACACATAAGTGTACTGTAATTACAGTCATTTCTTGTGGTATGGGAGGTTACTACCACCCACCAGTTCCAACCCAAAGGTGAAGGACCATTTCTACTGCATTGAAAATGAATCAACAGCACTGCAGTAGAAGATATATCTCTCTTGGTGACATATGCTGCTCAAATAAAGCAGAACCTAATGGACCTAACATCCATTTTCACTTTTATCTCTGCTTTTAAAATGGGAGGAAATTACTTTTGATGCATGCCTACACACTGAACACTACACCAGCATATCACCACAAATCCTGCTTTTCCTGGCACATCTTATAGCAGCTTCCTATCAAAAGTTTTAAAAGTTTAACCATTACCAAAGCTATAAAAGCACAGATTTCTATTTTATCTACAGGATAGCTAGCTAGCCAAACAGTAAATAAGCTACCTTGCATATCCAGAGGTTTCATTTAAGTGCATTAGTGGAGAGCTCCATCCATAGTAATCTACCCTTAAATTCACCTTCTCCACTAAGTCACACATCTCCGTGGCAAGGCAACGACGCTCCCTCCAGCAGAAGAGCCAGGGAAAGGAGAGGGGCTGGTTTACTCCTAGCCAAGTTATCCCTATGCTGCCCTTACCCTTACTGACACTCTCCATCAGCCACAAATACAAGCTCATCCTGCCCAGAACTCCTAGAACTACACGACATAAGACTCGGGATGCACATTTCAGGATCCCCTCTGCCACAAATGGAGCATTAAATTGGTTTACTGCAAATAATATTTCATTCATGTTTCTGGTTCATTTAGGGATTCATTTCTCCAGAGTGACTCAGGTGCTACACATCCAACACAGCCTTTATTTTAAAAAGTCCCAAGAACAATAATACAGTATCTAACATTTTACCACTGTCATACTTCAATGTTATGAGCTACTATTAGAGAATGCATTAGCCCGTTTATATTTCATATTCTATTTTGCATAAAGGTTTCAAAGATATTTTAGCAACACTGTCCCTTTAGAGATAGTACCAGTTGAGAGAGAGAGAAAAAACATTTCCAACATGATCAAGAGTTATAGAATGGGCTAACTACGGCTGAACCTATTGTATTAACAAGATAAGATTTGTTTTAAGTTCAATGGAGAAAAGATACCTTTGAATTTGAGAAGTTAAAGGGTGTTGCATTACCTAGGCACAATGGGGTAAGTTAATGATGAAGTTTCAGTTTTACCTTGGAAACTGCTGGGTTTCGTAGGCTTCAGCCTGTCACTAATAGGTATATTTTAACGAGATACATGGGGATTTAGGGGAACAACTCCCATTAATGTTAATGGGATTCACACAGCTAAATCCCTGTGCTAGAAATGTTCCTTTTAATGTGCCTTTAATGTAGCTTGTGTGTGTGCACACATGTGTATGTGCGTCTGGTTAATGGTTAAATATATAAATAGGAACATGAGGTTTCCAAGTGTCTCTGTTTCCTTCCATGCCATGTGGCAAAAATCAAGGTGAAATATGGCTCCTGGGAGCGTTACTTTTGACAGCAGTAGGAAAATCTGCTCTGAAGGTTTGGGAGGATGAGGGACACCACAACAGTTGCACCCTACCTTTAGTTGCTCACAGAGATGAGATCTGCATCTCCTGGACCCTTCATGGAGCTTAAGGACAGTGGGGTGACCTCTTGTACAGTTGCTGCAATGCTCCCAACAGGATCCCTGGCAGAGAAGGGCTGTTTTGCATCAGCTCAGTGCTACCTGGGAACACGAAGCTTAATCTGCTGAGAACAACTACCAAATCATTGTGTGCCCTGGAAATCTGGCCCTGAGCAGCTGTGGCGCTCTGGATGGAGCTTGGAGGTAGGAGCACAGATTGCTACTGGGAAAAAGTTTGGCCAGGACACTGGAGAGCTAGCACATGACTACTGTAGCAGCAGTAAATGAATTGCCACAGCTCCGAAAAGAGCTTTCCAAAAAAATAAAAAAGGACACTAATTTTTAGAAACATGAAGTACTCTCATATTATTACCCACCAGGTGGTAGGTGACACATGCAAGGAGCAGCCAGCCTAAAGAGACACACTGCAAGAAAAGCAACATCCTTATCTGAGGGGCCAAGCAGCACCTTGAAACAGAGCAAACACTGCATCAAAGGAAATGACCACGAGGATGCCGAATTTCCAGAAATCAACCCAAGGGCACGGCAGAAACAAGACTTGAATCTATATAGAGCGATCAGCATAAAGAGATGAAAAGCAAAGCAGTAAGTTAAACTTCTTTTTTTTTTTTAATTATTTCATCAATGAAAAAGAATTAGTCACAAGTAAAAATATTGTGACAATTAAAAAAAAGTCTAAAACACTGGAACATGAGATGGAGATACTTAGTGAGAAGCATGAGCCAAAACTGAATGGGGCTAAACAAAGGAAGTACCAATTTTACACTCTGAGCTGAAAACAGTGTGTCCATGTGTTGGATCTGCTCGATAGAGTTTGGTTCAAGGGCAGGATACGTTTTCTGAGCTTACAAGAGAGATTCATGGTGGGGAGACAAGGGCGCCTCTAGACAGCACAGAGCTGAACAGCCCAAAAGAAAAGGTAGAGCAATAACAGCTACTGGAACAGGAGGACATCGCTTCTAGCAGGGATAAAGTGAAAATCAAGAAATAGAGACTGCACAGCCCAGCGTATATAAAATGGAAAGCAAAAGATAGACGTCAGCAATGGGGAATGTTGAAAACAGAACTGTATGTCCCAAAGGCATGGCCACTCCTGCAGGAAAAAAGGTAAATGTGCATGCTTATGAATTTAGACACTTCCAATGAGAATGAAGACATCTACTGAGGTGGTGCAGCATATTAAAAGAAAAAAAAAATGTGTGATATCAAGAAAAGGTCCTGCTAACTGTGTAACTATTACAGGATCAGTGATGAACTTGCTTTCAGCTGCAAAGTGAAGCCAGTTGTAATTTAATTCCCAGAGCACTGATAAGCATCAATCTTTAAACTAAACAATAAGGTCAACGGCGGAATATTCAGATGAATACAGAGAAGTCAAAGCAAATAAATTGTATCTGTTATTCAGAGACTTACAAGACACTCGGGCCAAGCCCTGAAAACTTGACACTATTAAACAATGCCCAAGCCCAAGATGCAAAGGGAATCTGGTTCTTTTTGGCAAGGTCCAATTCTCTTTTCAGGCTATTCTGCATGCCCCTGTGGAGCCAGAACCCTCCCGTTATACCCAGAAACACAAATGAAATCTAGATTTGGATAATGTATTTATTGCTCTATTTGTGCAGCAATTCGAAGAGTAGAATCAGGCCTGAGAGATGCTTGTGGTGGTACAATGCATGTGAGCTAAGTATTTTAAAATAAATCAAATCCCAAACTGCCCCAAACATGTGCCACCATCCTTCTGGTGTGTCTTTGCTCATGTTCAGCATTAAAATGTAATTGTTTGTGACTAAAATATAGCAGTGCATGGCCTCAGCCTAGACTTGCCTTAACTCAGGCATGTGACTTGTACTACGTGTGACCTATAGCATTCCCCCCACATGCTGGTGCTGTACTATTTTTTATAACTTAATAAACAGAAACTGAGTAAGGAAGGAGCTTCTCCATGGCCTGATGATTAGGGCAGTGACCCAGAAAGACACATGTCAAGTTCCTGACTTGAACCCCAGCCATTTAACCTGCAACTCCCTCTCGCTGCCTGGGTGTGCCAGCTACCAACCTGGATGCTGGGAGCACTAATTGCTGCAGCAATTTGTTAGCATTACCTGCCAAAATTCTTCTAGCAATATTACCGAGGTAGCGCGAGCGTTCTCCAGAATAATGAAGTTATCTGGAAAATGGCTGCTCTTAATATGAAGAATTACAAAATGTATGCAGAGGTGTCTTCAGCTGTCTCCAAAGCAAAGTTTTTCTGATCAAAGAAAATAGGGTTTAAAATAAAAATCCCTTTTGCTTTACTTTTTGGTTTCTTCAGCAAACTTCAATTTTGATTTGAGTGCCATATTCATTCTGATATCAGATCACTCTCCTACTTCCATATCTCTCTGCCAAATGGGACTCACCTGTTATCTCTGATTGCAGGCAATTCGAACTTAAAGCAAGCCTGTCTATCAACTACTGTTTTAACAGCTGATTAATTAGGGCTACAGGGATCCTGTAGAGGGCTTTATCTGAAGAGCGGCTCAACCATTAGTAGAAGAAACTTCCTTGTACACTCCTAGCTCAGATAACAAAGTAAGATAATAGTTCACAATCCTCCTCCAGCTAATGCAAATAGAGGCACTCCCTCTTATCCTAACATATGCGAGTCAAACAAATCCCCATGATATAGTGCTATAGTGCTGAATTTCCCAATGTTTCTGAAAAATGAGTATCAGAAAAGACACCTAAATGACACACTGTTAAAAGTGCAACCACAAAGAATAAATTGCCTCCTGCTTGCCCGCTCCTTAATAATAAAGTTCAAAGCACTCAGTCCCTTAAAAAAAAAAAAAAAAAAAAAAGTGAATGAAGAAGTTGCATTTGCCCAATTCTGAATTTGCAAACCATCAATGAAAGTGGTATTCCCAGCAAACTCCAGCAAAAAAATTTCATTGGCCATGAAATCATCTCTGATTACCTTGTTAACACTGCAATGCAGCTTTTTATGGTACATTTCCAGTTTTCATCCGAATTGGTTGAGTTTCCAATGGCTGAAACTCTGTTGTGTTTCATCAGGATCTATTTCCACTTAACTGAATCTGCCTAATGCCTTTGCAGATGATATTCATTCTGCAGTCAGTTATTTATTCTTTTGATTAGCTGATTAGCTAATCTTTTTAAAACAACCCTCCAATATTGGGGCTGTCAAATGACTTCTTGAGAAAAAGAATGGAAATGTTCATGTCTGAGTCATGACAGTGCAGCATGTCATTGGACACATCACCCTGGCAAGTTGAAGCAGGCGCAGAAATGCCAGCCAGGCTACAGGGAAGTGTTTGGGTCAGACGTTGCTCCCAGATACCCAGTATAACTCCACTATGATTTATAGGTTACTTTCACAAGAACAACTTGTTTCTGCATGCAACCAATGATGAATTGCAGGTGAGAATCACCAGCAGTGGCCCAGAGCCGAAAAACCTGATTTCTATTTAAGACCCACTGATTAGATATCCCTGAAGGACTACAGGTGGTCAGAGAGAACACTACGCTTAAGAACTTGTGCTGAAGTATTGTCATGTGAATTTGGCCTAGATAATTACCACTACATTCAAGAGGCCAAGTCCTGCAGGAGTTCATCCCTGATTGGCTTCTCATGACTGGGCCATAAGATTTTCAAGTAAATTTTCTCATACTTGGATTTGCTGGGATTTCATGACCATAATCCAAACATGGCACTGTTGCTCCTCTACCCTTTTCTTACAGTGATGCCATGAAAACAAAAATATTATCTATCTTTGTAGTATTACTTGTTTAGCTCTGTTTGAAATCAAAATCAGATAGCTCTTTAGACTCCAGAAGTCATCTAAAACAACTGATTGAAAGTAATTGCTTCCATATCTTATATCAAAACCTCCATATAGCAGAACTCAGCTAAATCAAATCAACTAGCAGTTCAGAAGAGCCAAGCACTCTCCCACAGCCAGCTGCCCAGCACCAGTATTCAGACTGCCCAGACAGACCAGTTTTGCAGCGTGTCCCGAAGGGCCATCATGCTTGGGTAATGCAAACTCAAGCGCTGCAATTCCCGGTCAGGTGAGTGGTACCACTCTGACTTCAGATCCCTGGCGAGCGATTTTAGTGTTGAGGGCAACCTTCCCGCCTCAGCCTGTGACTCTAGCAAACCCATCATATTTTCTTTCCCCTAGTCTTTAAGGGCCTTCCTAATGGCCTCAGTCTCTTTGCATGACTGGGAGCGGGCAGTTATTTAATTCCACCCTTGGAAGCTCTTGCTCTACAACAGCTCATACCCTCCTGCACTCATACAGCTATTTTCCTCTATTTTTTTTTCTGCCTTTCCTTCACATTGTTTTCCTGCATGTTTGATTTATTTACAGATGCATGCACATTAACAAATCTATCAGAAGCTTTTTCTTCCAGAGAAGAAACATACACCTTTCCTTTTTCCCAGCTCAGGAATACTAGTGAAACAGTGAGTAGATTTCTACCTAGCTGAGTGCAGGAGGTTTTAAGGTCAACATCAAGAGTGCTTAATGTTAATATTTGTATCACTCTGGGCTGTGGGTTATGTACAAGTTGCCAAAAACATATTTGCATGTAGACAAAAAACACAATTAAATGAACCTGTTCTTTATTAAATAGATTTCTGTGCAAAGATTCATGTTTAATTTACCTGGAGGTCTTCATCAGATCCTGAAAACTCATATGAGAAATGGTCATCTTTGTGTTTATGCAAAACCCTGATAGAATTACATAAATATGTGGAGCAACCAAATACCAGCAGCATGAACATTATTGTTTGCATGGGTTCCACAGGGCCAAATTCCGTCCTCAAAGGTCAGCACAAACTTAACCTGGATCATTCCATAAAAATCACATTGTGATCGGAGTAATACTGCAAGTGATTTGTACCCATTAAATGCTTTAGTATAAGATTCAGATTCAGTTAGATAAAAATGTTTTTCCTTCCCCCTTTTCAAGGCAAAAAATCTTGCATAAATTTAAGCTCTTTAGAGACCTCCTCTATCCCAAATTTGTGCCAGGCACTAATGACATATGGTATCTCTCCTAGATTTGCAAGTCGAAAAGAGGAGAAGACCCCTTTCATTAGAGTATAATAGCACGCTTGCAAGAGTTCAATAGCTATAATGAAACATGACAACCTGGATCTGCTTCCAATGATGTCTCGAGCCACTGTCTGAATTGCACACTTCAGAACATGTGTCAAGTCACAACTAAATGCAAAATTCCTAGACATCTGAAGAAAAAAAATAATTTTCATGTTTTGCAGTGCTCAGCAATTTTCAAATCACTGGTTTCCAGGAAATGTTGTAAATTGTTGCTTATTCTAAAAGAAATGTATTTTGTCCGTATTATATTGGGATGCTTAAAAACATTTCCTTGAGCGCTGGCCGTATAATCTGTGGCAGTGAACATTATATTTAAACAAAGAGCAAAACATACAGTCACAGATGGAGAGAAAAAAAGCAGGAAAAATGGAAAGATAAGAAAGCTCCATGTGCATTTGCCTCTTCTCTGCTGCTGTAGGCAGTCTGACCTCAGGTTTGGCTGCTGTTAGGCCTGCTTCTTGGACATGTAAAAGCATTAGGTGATATGGCGCATCACACATGTCTACTTTTTACACTGTATCGTACACAAAAGTGCAAATCTAGACGCTGTTCTTAGGGATCACATTCACTCAACCACCAGGGCTAATGGGGCATTAAATGATCTACAACACTTTATACAAGACTAGGCTTCCTTCCTTTAAAGAGCACCACTTGCCTCAACATTTAAAAGTCATTTCCTACGCCAATCAAAACAGAAAATTGCATTATATTTCTACAGAAACAAATCAAAACAAACAAACAAACAAACAAAAAAGCACACTGTGGCCATCTTCATGGCTAGTTCTTTAAGTCTACCTGGAAACTGAAGGTGAGAAAGGTACCCTTTCATTAAATGAAAGCATAGAGTGTCATGATGTGATCAGATGACTTCAGAAGACATGAGGAACACAAAGTATTTCTTTACAATTCAGAGAAAATAAAAAGCAACAATTATTCATACTGGATTTGGACCCGCTGCGGGCTCCCCACAGACAAAAATCCTACCCAAGTCTTGCACAGAGGCATGAGGGAAGTTCTGCAGAAACAGGGCAGAGTTTTGTCTTGCAGAAGACAAAGCAGACGCTTTCAGCTCAGCTCCTGAACACTGGGCTGAAACCCAAGCTTTGATGCTTCCTGGTTTAGAAGTGAAAATACTAAACAAACAAATAATCAAAACTCTTATAGATCAGCAGCCTGCTGTAAGTTTACCCATTTCAAATTGTTTGTAAGCAACGGGGTTCTTAACTGGACTCCAAGCGAACTGTACACACACAGTGGACAGAGTCCAAATTCAGCCGTTTGCCAGTCCTCAACTTCATTGTTAACTTTAATTAACAAAACAAAGACCTCATCTATGGTTTCCTGAAAATGGTTATTTCTTAAAGATCTTTTTTTCCTCCCTCCATTTGTCCCTCTTTTTTCTCCTCTCTCCAAAAAAAAAAAAAATCTTAATACACCTGTGCTGGTACACTCCATTATCCAACATATAGTGGGTCATCACAAAAATAGAGAGAACCTTGCTTCCCTATGCAGGAGTCTGCACCTTTGTATGATCTCAACTATTAGGTTCCTGATTGACTTAATTCCTCTATAGTCAACAAAAATCACATAAACAGGTATATAGCTGATTGCATTTTTCATTCCAAAATTAGCATCAGTTGGTGCAAGGTCCAGGAACAGCTGCCACTCTATCCAACCTAGGAGCACCAGCTAGGCCAGGGTCTGTGAATCAAATACGAAGTGGCAAGAGCCTTCGATGACACAGCTTTACACTTATGCTTTAAAACTTATTTAAAACCAAGCACTAAAAGGGAAGTTAGAGGAGGATGGTTCAATTTAGAAATAACTTGCACAATACCATTGAAATGTAAACTCTGGAAAAATGAAAACTAAGTACCGGCAGATTTGACTATTGTCGTCCTCATAGGGCCAAATGCCATGGGTCCACCTGCTTTGATCTCTCCAAGGGTTGCAGGCATCTACCTCAGAACAGTCCCAGTAAGTAAAAAATTACTTGCGAGCAAAATGAGTCGCAGTGAAGACAAACACCTGGTCTGTTCGCAACTGATGACTCCTATATTCAAATATATTTCACGTCTTTTAGTTCAAATTCTACCCTTCTTAC